>CABFOV010009717.1:0-18483 GCA_902141375.1 Timema poppense
TATTTTTTCTTTTTAGTGCCTATTTATTGCCTTTTTTACTTTATAATGCCTATTTATGTTCATATTTTTGTGATTTTTAGTGCCTGTAAATCCGCCCCTTGCTTATGACTGCTCCAAAATATCTCCATCGCATAGAACAAGTTTGTTCCGGACTCTGTTCCAAAACTAACTCTGCCAAGTGTTGATAAACCCTTATAATACATAACCTTTTTGTGCTTCCATCCACCACACAACATAGTAATGGCACAGCCTTGATTGAAAAAAAGACAAACTCATAGAAACAAATGAACATACAGTTAAGGGCCTGGTCAGTGGTCATTGGAAGGGAAGAGTCGTATCAGCGCCAGCCCCTAATTTATGGTTATAGTTAATTAGTTATATTTTGTCTTCAGCAGCTCAGTCAGCCCACAGTGTTGCCAGAACTACCATCACTTTAGAGCCCACTCCCCTTCCCTTTACCCATCCAAAGAGTGAGACCGAGTTAGCAAGCACCTCTGTATAGATGGGGTTGGGGGAAGGGAGTGGTTTATAGTGTCTAAACTTGTGCATAGCCTTGACAAGAACTATTACAGGAGGGGAGAGTACCTAAGATTGTCCCAAATCAACTGGTTTGGTGTTTTATTGAAATTTATCCTGGCTATAGCATACACGAATTGTAAATTTTCTAGCTCTCAGATATGTTAATTCATAATCAAATTGGGATATGGTCTAGTTTGCCAGTGATGGGGAGATCAGCCATCAATTCCTGCCCGAGTATGTGTAACAAAGAGGTTTTTTTTTATGTTTCCCTCTCTACCTCCACGAAGACGTGGTGCTAACAATAAATATATAATGAAGTGATAGCCTAAAGTCTCCTCAAAACTATACCATGCCAAAACTATGAATATGCTTTAAATTACAAAATTAATAATGAATTATTAAATCATTAATAAATATTGATTGATATAATTTTATTTACTATTTAATAGTAACTAGAATTTTATTATCATGCATACATTTTTACATTAAAACATGATATAGTAGGCTAATGTCGATTTATTTTAAAACAACATTTTAATGGCTCAATAATAATTATAGACCTACAAATAATTTAATTTTTTCGTTACTAAAATATTACTAACAACACATCATAATGAAAAATAACTTTCATTGGTATTATTAGTATAATGCAAATACAATCAAAATTGCAAATTACACCTATGAAATACCTATATTATTATTATTATTATTATCGCTTCTTACTAACTGTTCAGGTTATATGCTTTTACACTAATGTGTAATGGTAGGATGATTCAAGTGGAATCCGAACCACCGTGGAGGCCTGGCATTCTACACATTCACAAGTTGTGACTAATACATGTCTTGTCAGAGGTGAAGGAAGGGTTTGGCAATCAGATAAATGTGCCGGGACCGAGGATTGAAACCCAAACCCCAGCACAGAAGTCTGACACCTTACTCCTAGACCACTGGGTCACCAGATATCTCTATTATTATTTACTTAATAATTAGGGTCTACTTGTAACAAGTGTTAGTATTCAATGTATTTATCTACAGCAGTATGCTTAGAGGTTTATTTGGGTTATGGAATTGACAAGGAGATCCCGGGTAGTTCAATAGGTACAGAAGTTCGCGAGTAAAGTTGAATGACCATGGTTCAAATCCCTGATCTTTCCTAATTTTTCTATTCTTACACAATCGCTCCATCAGAATGTAATCTGAAAATACATATTGGTTTAATTTAAAATAGTTTAAAAAATGATATAGTGGGACTCATCATACGCATAATTAAGTATGCAGACTGATCGTCACGTTCCTATAGTCTAATTTACTGTTTACGTCAAGGCCCGCATTCGAATCCTGGGTGGATTTAATGAGTGTATTTTCCTAAACGGATTATCACTCTTCCTCCACACAAATATAAGTACACTTTCTCCAAACTTTACCTTTACCATCTTTACACACCCTTTGAGTATTAATTACAACTTACAAGTATATATAGCCTGGACCGGTCTTAAGACATGGGGGTGGGGGGCAGTGTGGATATAAATATACGCGTGGATTCAAAAATTGGGAGTTTAGGCCAGGCAATGTGTCCTTGTAACATCTTGGGTCACTCAAATATATAAGCTATCAACTGTATCAACAGTAAGTAATGAATAAATTAAAGTACACAAGGCATTTATAAACGTACAAAAGAAGGTATGACTAATTCAAACCCCGATCACCTCGTCATCGGAAGTCTAGTCTCTTGCAAGAGTGACGCCCAACCATTCAAGCATCTACAAATTGAAGGTTCTGTTTTCTTAGGTTGGGTAGTATTAACATCGTCTATCATAGACAAGATTAAAAACTAAAAGCGCAAAAGAATTGAAAATACTTCACAATCATTACTTAAAGCAGTGTTATCTGAGAATGAGAACAAAATACTACTCATATTTCTTACAAAACAATTTATCAATAAACTTTCATTTTGGTATTCTTTAACTCACCAGTCTTACTATCCACTCGGGTTACTAACCTTTTTGCTATTGAATAGCAAAATAAACAAACCTATTTTAATCCTGATAATATAATTGTATTTAAATATGACTAAGTAATATTTATTACTTTCTAATACTTACTCATTCTATGGTATTAGCAACTCGAGAGTTCATTGCCGCACTTACAAAAGTATGCCACCTATTCGTATCTTGAGCCAATCCTATCCAGCCCACCTCATTACTCATGAGGATGACACATAAAGATGTACACTTGTTTTGGGGTGAAATTCCGACAATAGTTTACTGATGACTTTTTTTGGTCTAAATATTAATATTTTAAAAGATGGCTTTAGTAATTTGGTTTAAATTGGTTAATTGTTAAGCTTTTTGCGTTATAAATAGAGTATTTTTTTTAATAAACTCATTTAGTAATAGTAGGTAACTAATTACTGAAAACAGGTGACTATTTTGCATTATCAATATTAACGTATCTTTATTTATTAGCTTCGATGAATTATATAAAATTTTAAGATAGTTTACAAAACATTATTTTTGAACAATTTGGTTTAAAATTTATTAACAAAGTGTTAATTGTGAGTAACAAGATTTGTTTGTTTTGATGAGGAAAACATACCTAGGGAAAGATAGTTTACTCAAAACCTATTTTTGAAAATTTTGAAAATTATCTTTGAAGCTATAATACTTACACAATATGAGAAAGTTTGTGCATTTGTGTCGTACCATTTATTTACTCTACCATCCCACATATTTATTTTGATTTAATTGTTGTTTATTTTATTTTAATTGCTTACCTGTAACTAAAAAATATAATGTAAGCTACTATTGATGAAATGTTCAAGTGACACTTAATTTTTATGTCATCCACTTCAGTGGCCGCATGGTCTATCACGCTACTCTCGCAGTAGACTAGACTGACGATGATGGGGAGATCAAGCTTAGTATCTAGGTCAAGTGTACTGAAGGGTTTTACCAAAATGGTTTCCCACTCTCCCTCCTCGCAAATGTGGCCAAACAATTTATCATTGGTGAAATGTGGGTTTACCCTTTCAGTGATGAATTAATGATGGCTGGGGGCTGTATATTGTGTCTGTTATGAATTTAAGTTAGTTTATAAGTCATGTGCTGATCTAGTTAGTCTGTTTAGAAAGTCTACATACTTTAAAATAATCACAAAATAAGAGATAGATATTTTTCTTTAATTTAAAGAAAATATTTGTTGCCTATTTTATTATGAGATTAACTAGTAAGAGATTTTTACTTAATGTTATCTCTTAATTTGTTGTTTCCTTTGTAAGCCACTCTTGGCAGATTAACTTTCCTCTTTCTAAGATGGGTGAGAATGTTAAGAACTCTCCACTAACCACAAATAGAGAGCCGGAATGGAACTCTCGGTTTCGTGTTGAACTATACTGCCAAGGATGGCGGAATCAAGGTGTGAATCTAGGTCAAGTAAATTGGAGGGTTTCTCCCCCCTAAAAGGTGTACAATTTTCCCTCCACACAAATGTGGGTTCAGTACTTTAAATTCAACCTTCCCAATTTCTAACCCATTAGAGTAATTATTATTATTACCACCGCATCTTACTACCCATTCGGGTTATACGCACTTACGCTAATGTGTAATGGTAGGGTGATTGTGAGATGAAATGGAGGAACCTACAGTTTAACGTGGAATCCGAACCACGGTGGAGGCCTGGCATTCCCCACATTCAGTAATTAGTACTTAGGCGTATAACCCAAAAGGATATTTCAACGTATTGTTATAATTTAACTAATGCCAGGATCATGTCATCTTAACAATCACGTAATTTACACATAACTTAACCGGTTATCCTTATGGCTAGAAAGAGAAGCCATCATGGTGAATTTAACTTAATGGACACCTAATGTTAACTTCACTTAAGATATGTTCAAGGAGGAACTTTCAGGTTACTTGAATGTTAAGGGAAAGGGTACTTACTATATGTTGTATCCATTCACTTATTTTGTGAGCCACGTCAACAGGGCTATTTAGTACTTCATTTGTTTGTTTAATGAATGTAGATGACTTCTTCGGTATAGTTCTTTTTGTGTTTTGCGAACTTTAAATTGTTGTAACCTTTTATTAAACTCGATTATGTATATCCAGCATTCAACAAGCTTCTATTGCAAGTAGTTAGAGTCTAATCATTGCTAAATGCCTTTCCTTAATTTTAATTGGTTTTAAAACTGTTCAAATCCAATTTCTATGTTTTGCTCAAGTTATGTTAAGTCACATGAATCCTGATCACACATTTTTTATTTTACATAAATTGAATGCTAACTGGAAGTTAAGTGAACGTTAGGTTACATGAACTTTAAGTTTGTTATCCCTGCATTAAGTATTTTAATAACACTGAGGTGGTAAGCTCAAATTTTAATGTAAGGTATTTTTCATATTTTTGGGGATGTAAACCATGATAGAAACAGCATCCCTAAATACATCCCCACTGGGATTATGGATTATAGCTCCAATATTATGAGATGAAGCTTCAAAATTGTAAAAAAAACAAAAAAACAATATATATACATATAAAAAAGCTGACATTTGTTTTGAAGTCAAACCGAGTTTTGAAGCTTTGCACACACCCATCAAAATGTTTATAACCCTAATAAGTAGGTTTACGAAATCTAGTGACCATTATGTATTTAAAGGATATTGTTTTTTGGTCTATGATAGGACTCCTACAAAATCTTGAGGCGAGAGATATTATATACTGGGACCTAGAACACCTTGAAATACGTGTGAAGGCAATGTAGTAAGGGGTAAAGGCACACAATAATGTTTACTTTTATATTGGCATAATATATTGTTAATTTAATTGATAACTTTAAAATTAATGCTATTTTTGATCTCTAAGGTTTCACTATAACTCCAACAATTTCAAACCAATCTCTTATTGTTCATTAGATTGATAATGTTCATCAAATCAAGTTGGAGCCAATTTTTCCAGGCGAAGAGGAAATCAATTTAGGTATTTGTAAATGTCAAATGCATGCACACGTGTTTTTTTATTTAAGGGAACAAGCCGGGAAAGGATCTATATACTGTATTGTCTTGCACATAATATAACCCTACAATTTTGAAAGCTAAACACATACATACATGAAATATATAAAAAGTCTTAAATATACCTCGAGGTAAAAACCTAACAAATCTAACTCAGTTTTATTAGGTGCTCTGAGTGATTGTCTTGATTCACGGGTACTCTTTAAAAAAATTATTTCAGAACTACAACACAGATTCTTCCAACAACTAACATTGACCTACTGAATTACCATCACAATTACACCGAAGGGAAGAAATCCTCTCTTCATTTTAACCATAGGTTTATTATTAGACTCACACAATTGCAATAATTCCTGATGGCTGGCCATCATTGTTAGGGTACGCTACCAAATAGACTTATGTAGGAATCTGAGTTTTTTACAGTGAAAAATGTTAATACAAGAATATTTTTTAGGGAAAACCCGTTTCAGTATATTCTGGCCAATATAGTATATATAGTGATACAAAGTATTCAGATAAGCTCGCTTTTTTGACCAAGCTGCTGCCATTAGGTAATTGTCACATGGTGTGGATACCCACATTTATAATTACCAATTCATGTGGGCAGTGTTTTTATCATTGTTCTGTGACTAGTCAATATTATCAAGGAAAATTAAATTTATTTCCCAGAAAATGTTTTTTGTATCTTTAAAATCAAATGTTAAATTTAGATTTTGAAATCATCCAGCTTATTTTATAAAATTGAAATTTCTACCTAAAAGTCATTTAATTAAAAGTGTAACTGCTTTATCATTGGGATAATTCATTACATAAGACAAATAATTAAGTTAACAATAAATATATTTATTATAGAAAGACATAAATGAGATATAAGATTACAATAGTTCTTTCTTTCAAGGAAATCAGAGGCGATGGGAATGAATTTGTGAGGAGCATGCTAGTTATCAGAAGAGATAGGGTTAGGAATAAAGATGTAAGGTCGAGAGTTGGGGTACATACGATAGAAGAGATGATATGGACACGTAATAAGGACAGAAGGGGACAAGATTCCAAGGAAGAGATGGAAGGAACAGATAGCAGCAAGTGTGCAAGTGAGAGGAGGATGAATGGTGGAAGGACAGCGGGAGATGGAAGCATTTTATTAAACAGACCTGGCCAAAGGCTGGAAACAATGTGCACTAATATATGTAATTTAAGTGATCGTGAAGGAATCCAACCTGAAATAGTTAGGGTAGACCTTGATAGGAATAAAAAAAAGTCATTACTTCATATACCATTCACTTTCAATTTATATCACTTTATAGTTAAAATTTTCTTTCATAAAAACATAGAACATTTGGAGTGATCCAACCTTTTTCAAATTCGAGTATGCAATTTTTTCTCTCTCTCTGCAATGTATGTTTATATTCTTATTAAAAAGAAATATTTCTGCCAAAAAAAAGTACTCTAAAAGCAATGCGGTAAGTTTAAAGAGTGTATGAAGAAAAGTTTATTAGTAGTTTTAAAGGATTAACTAAACGTTTTCTATCATTTAAATTATATTGAAGATTAAAATGAGGATATAAAGGAAGGCCTACGCACTTCCAGAAAACTGTAGGCCTCAGTTAACATTTTAAAAGGCACAAAATTATGAAATTTTTGGGGAACATCACCTCCCTTCTCCAACAGAAGAAAGTAAAACAGACTGGACTATGGCAGCATGGCTTGTAGTTGATCATGGCCACTTAGAAACTGTAGTTGGCTGTTCAAACTCGTGTCTTGACAGATTGATGGAACGTTGTATTTAGATTATATTTAATCATTAAATGATCAGTTATAATTTATTATTATTTATATAGCAATGACTGACTGATGTGAGTAGGCCTGCTTAGAAGAAAATGAGAGATGGTTGGTTATCTAAGGTTAAACAAGGGGCTGCCTGGATTTAGTTATATATTGGTGAAAAAGTTTCTACCTGCGGAGCTGGAAAGCATATTAACTATAGGGGAGGCCTCGTATTACTATAGTAGGCCCTACTATAGCGTTAGTCAAAATTTCTATTATGTTTTATTAAGTGCTACCGGATTGTCAGGTTCATTGTGGTTGATATCAAAACAATGACCGTTCATTTGTTGCCCAACTGTCCCTGCGGTGAGGCCAATGTATTCAGCAAGGGAGTACTAGCATTGTTACTAGTATATAAGTTTATGGAGCAGTCATAGTGGCCCTTCATGGGGTATTTGATTTGTATGAGTCTGCTGTTGAATGAGGTGGAAGGTTGATAAATTTTGCAGGTACTGCAACTCGGTTAGTTGCATGGGTAGTAACCTTTGACCTGATGTTTGTGCCTGTGTCAGGTAATTTAGGGTGAATCAGATAGAATGTTGCTGAGATTAGGGTGATGGGAGTGGGGGCCTTTGAATGTAATTCTTGAAACAATACTGAGAAGATTTTGTGTGAGGTGTGATTAGGTTAGAATAGTGTAGCTTATGTCCAGGATAGATCTTAGTTTGTCTAGTCCATAATAAAGGTTGGTGAGCGATATGNATTAGGTTAGAATAGTGTAGCTTATGTCCAGGATAGATCTTAGTTTGTCTAGTCCATAATAAAGGTTGGTGAGCGATATGATTAGGTTAGAATAGTGTAGCTTATGTCCAGGATAGATCTTAGTTTGTCTAGTCCATAATAAAGGTTGGTGAGCGATATGTTATTGAAAGGTTGTTGTAAATGATAGGCTCTTTATTAAATAAGGCTCTGTTTATTTGATTGTTGATTATTGCGAGTTTAGAGTATCCTCAGGCTGTGAAAACCTTGGATAAGTTGTTGATATTGCTTCTTAAGATAGTCTTCCTTGGAACATATATGCTAAGTTTGGCTCTGGTTGCTAAGCTTTAGAGGAGAGTGCTTTACATCAAGAGGATGGTGCTATGATAATTTAACCTAGTCAAGAATTATAATACATTAGTTTTTAAATCTCTCCAAACCATAAATTATTTTACTTTTGTTTAAATTACATTACTGTAACAGCATTCTTGTTCACTAACTTTCCTGATCCAGCCACAAACAAGGTTCCTACCCTTGCAACAAACCGACTTGAAGTACCTGCAAAATTCACCAACCTTCCACCTCATTCAACAGCAGACTCATACAAATGAAATACCCCAAGAAAGGCCACTATGATTGCTCCACAGTATATCTTATATACCAGCTACAATGCTAGTACTCCCTTTCTGAATACATTGGCCTCACCACAAGAACACTGGAACAACAAATGAATGGTCAAAACCAGTAGCACTTCCCAAACACACAATTCAGATTTTTATTAATGCTATTGTACTAGAGTAATATGAGCCCTCCCCAATAGATGCAATGCTTCACAGGTGGGAATTTGCTCACTGATATATAGCCAAACACAGGCACGCCCCTAGATAACTTTCTCTCCTTTTCTTTCAAGCAGGCCTACTTACACCAGCCAGTCATTTCTATAAAAACAATAACATAATATAATTAATCAAATAATTAAATATATCATAAATACAACATTATATCCATCTACCAAGAATAAAAACATGTTTGAACAGGCAACTGCAGGATCAAATCCTAAACCTTTATTTGTGAATCAAGAAACAGGCAACACTCTTATCTAAGGAACCATGATCAACCTATAGCCATGTTGCCATAGTCCAGTCTGTGTTTTACTCTTCTGCTGAAGAAGGGGACTAATTTGCCCCGGAAATTACATAATTATTTGTTTTAGTGTGCTTTAATTGTGAACTATGAGGCCTACAGTTTTCTTTTCAAGTGTGTTGGCCTTGACCTTATATCCTTTTAATGTTAAAGTTAAAATAGCTGTTTGGCACTATTTTTCCTTTTGATTACTTTACAGTGTTTACACATATTAATGTTAGGTGTATAATACAGATAAATAACTTGTTAAGGTTTAATATAGTACACATTTCCTACTCTACTTTAGCTATATTTGTAAACAACCAGAGACATATAATTTTGGTAAATTTATTTTTCTACGACAAATCAAACTTTGAATTAAAAGTTGAAGTTTTTTAAAATTAATCTAATGCACCTAACTTATTTTTTCATTAGCATTAAAAAGAAATTACTATACATAAAGAAGAAAAATAAAGTTACCAAGCATAATAAGAGCCCAGCTAAAAAAATACAAGCACTCTCTGATCTCTATTATAGATGAACTAAAAATTGATACAATCAATTTGATACTAACTAAAAGACCAATTAAAATAACAATAATAAAATAATTATGTGAATGTCTTTACACATTCAACAAACAATGAGTTTAAATTCTAATTGACACATAATTTCATGATAAATGCACTTTTATGGCTTTCAAAGGTTAACCTAATCTTGCTATGTTTCATTGTTTGAACAATAATAAAATTAGGTCATTACGTTAGTTTAAGAGTGTCCCTGCTAGAATGTTACTGATCCAGACAACATATTTACTGTGCAGCTCTCAAAATGTAAGGAGGCCCTGGTTAATACCATGGCGAGGAGATTTTAGAAGCTAGCTGTCTTCGTTGCATAAGGAGTTCATGTGCCTTGTTCATTCTCACCACGTTAGCATAGCCTTGCTGCCTTTCCAAAACACCTGCCCTAAAAAGTCAACAAATCATATTGTTGCACACAACTTTTTACCATATGACCCACTTCAAGGACAAATACACATATTTTTAGGTTTTTTTCACTTCCTCTTTCCTGAACCTAATCTATTGTATAATACTCTGGACACTGTTTACCTTGAAAGGATGCACCATAGTGAAAACAGTCAAATTAATGTTTCTACTTTTTAAGATAAAGGGAAGGAACTTAATTAGTGAAAACAGGGTCTTTTATTTCAAATATTTCCCTCATCCCCTTAAATTGGTCTAAGTGCAATTTTTTGTCATTTAAAATGTTCTTAATAAACATTTAAGCTGTTCTGATTTATTTAAACTAATGATATAGGTTTTGATAGGTATAATTTAGGACATTACTCCATTCACTGTAGGAATTACTATCTGAAAGGTCCTTTTTTCTACCAATACCCTACTATATAATAGATTTCTGGTAGGTAAAAAGGCCTTTCAGAAAACAATTCCTACGTGAACAGACTTTACATCCGCATTTGTGAGCAGGGAGCATGTGAAATTATGAGGTAAAAATAACCCTCAGATCACACAACCGGGAACAAACTCTGGCCAACCCAGCCTTTGAAATTAAGTTTTTAAGGAGTGTGGACCAAGATTGGCCTACGTGTGAGATGATTTTCTTGGCATGCCGTATTCTTTACAGTTTTTAAGTTTATTTTCCTGACTAATATTTCAACCAAACATTAAAATGATTATATTTTAAGCAAACTAGTTATTGGTCTTGTATTACTGTCACACAATCATTAAATGTCTCTTTAGTCAAGTAATTATTATTAAAAATAACTTGCAAAAGCTTTCTCATTATATTTTAAAATTAATACTTTCCTAATTACTTTGATATATATTAAACTGTGTTTCCATGGTTTTCTTACTATTCATAGTGTGGCAATTTTTCTAAAACATTGCCTGATTAGGTTTCTTAAATTTTTTTAATTATTTTGTTCTATATCTAAGTAAACAAATATAATACATCACATCACATGATAATACAACATTATGAATACATGCTTATAATATGCGATGTTATAATTAATAATGACAAATTTAACCATTCCTAAGGTTATGTGAAAGAATTTATCCGGCATTATAATTACTTAATTAGATACCCTGTCAGTGCATAACATACCTGGTTCGGTTAGGCATTTTCCCTGCTAACGACTTGGCATCCGAACGCCTCTTAGCAGCACAAGCCTGCCTTTTAGTATTATTTCCATAGCTTCCTTCAACCATATTGCGACCCAGTTCAAAACCTACATTAGCACCTGCTAAATGGAATATGTCAATATTAGTGTTTTTAAGAAGTTGCATTGGATATTTCACAATTCTGACAAGTTCTAAAAGAATGGATTTAACTGTTCCTATTCCTCTTCCTTTTACCATTTTACATGCAAAGCATTTTTTTAGAAATGTCTGGAGTAGAGTTCTGGGCTGGTCTAGGTTTTAAGAAAGAGAGAGTAGCCAGTAAAAATACTGGAGTAATATTGGAGTAGAAATTGTTAAAGCCCAACACAAACACAATTAAACACTAAATTTCACTAGCCAAAGAGACAAAAGACGAGAAACGACCAAAGTTATTTTTACTTTTCTTTCTGAACCAATACATCATATCTGCTCACAGAAAATTAACACCTAGTCCCCAGTCTTTAGTTGATCACTGTGAAAGGGGAAGAGCCAATTGCACTAATGATATTGCATTGCCATGAATCAAACACAGGATCCTAAGCTCAGTAGTTATACATGAGCTACTAACTAATCTAAGGTTTAAGATTAATTTTGTCAAAGGTCAATGTCCATATATTTTGCAGCACTGTGAAACAAATTCATTCCACTCCCCAGTAACAATCATTAGCAAATATACAACAGGAGATAGATGTCTAAAAACTTGTTATATTTCTTTTGGGAGGTCAAGAAAGTGAGCTAATTATATCACAAACATTTAACTTAGCACCAAAAATATCCAAAAGTGTAGCCCTAACCGAACTTGCAAGATGTCAATTTGGTGCCACTGATAATTAAAGTGGTAATTGGAGCTAAAAGAACAGAAAGAAAAAGAGAATGAAAAAATTGAGCTGGGGGTGAAAATCAAATCAAATTGAGGGAAGATTGTGGTGTAGGGAGGGGGCTGGGGGGAAGAGAATGGACAGGAAAAGGATTGTGGGTGGTATAGAGAGAATGAAAATATAAAAAGGGCTTTAATATATTTATGTTAGGATAAACTACCCAATGTCATAATAACTTTAAATAATTTCTCAGAATTAAATTTAAATTTTATTATTTGATGTTGAATTTGAGTACTATACAAGAAAAAAAATATGTATAGCACAAACAGGCAAAACATTCTTGTATTATGTTAAAACATGTTGCGATTTTGAGCCTACCCCTCTTGAATGGTTCCTGAGTTGGCTTGGCCTTGAAGATCATCAAATTGGGTGCGCCTGATGATCCAAACTAAAACATTCAATAAATGGTTTGTTAGTGTACCTTTAAACCAATTAGTTACATTTATAAGGTTAAATGAGTAGGCATTAATTCATTTAATCATAGCAAAATGTTAAAATCACACATTTTAAATAGTTGATTATCGAATATAATTTACAGGGGCCTGCCAGTTTGGGTTCTTTCATTCGAGTCGAGTTTGAGTATTGTATATTCATAGTTTTAAAATGTTAAAATTAAATTAAAACTAGTGTTCTTAAAATATGAATGACACTTATTTTTATAAATAGTAAATAATTTTGAAAATAATAATTAAATAGCATAAATATCAGTTTTTAAATTATTAATAACACTTGTAAAACAATTTAAAAATAAGAACAAAACTCAAATATCTAATAAAAAATAATTAAAATGATTTCAACACACATCTTTCAGGACATTAAAATTACACTAACAATTATAGAAAAAGTTAATAAAACTAATAATTGCATAATGGCTTGGAAATGTATAGTAAAACAGTGTAGAAACACTGTACAATGATATAAAGTAAGTGATAGTGAAGGAAGCCAACCTGAAAGGATAGTTGGGTTAGGCCTAGTTAGGAACAAACACACTTCTCTCTTCATGTCTTCCTAAACTTTTACACTTTCCACTTCTCCAAAAATTTCATAGTTGCACATTAGTTTGAATTGTTGGGAATATTACTTTTTCATTAATATCTCTTCATATGAAAAATATATTTTTTCCTAAAATTCAAAACAATATGCAACTGTCTAAGTATGAAGAAGTGGGAAGTGTAAAAGTGCGGAAAGAAAATATAGAAGTGTTTGTTTATATTCAGGCTTAACCTAACTATCCTTTCAGGTTGGCTTCTTTCACTATCACTTTACATTATTGTATAGTGTTTCTACACTATTTTGATATAAAGTTAATAAAATTGATGTTTTAATAAGCTAATATTTCACCAAAATAGGCCTATGTAACTTAATTTACTGTAGGGGGCCTATAAGAAAACGTAAGAATCATACACAATTACAAATTTTAAGTGTTTTGTATTTCGTTTATTATTCTTTAGTGTAATCGTGCATGATCACATCTTCTGTTCCATTTCCATTCCTCTATAAGCAATTGCATAGGATCTCATTAAACATTATTTTATTAAGAACTTTACTTCCAATTTAATTTTCAATGCTTATAAAAGTTTATGCTGATACTTTAAAATTAAAAATATAACTAAATTAATAATTCTAGCAAACAATTTGAAATAGTAAATGCTTTTTAAATTTAAATGTAATAAGTTTGGTAAAATATGTATTGCAATGAATAAGATCAACATTGATCTTAAACAGGTTAACCAACATAATTATATAATTAATTAGTAACTAAACTAGAGCTAGTCTTGTAGCTAAACGTATTATTTAATACGAGTTTTAAATATCTAAGGTTTGAAAACATTTAATGTAATAATATATTCTTGATATTACATTTTTAATTTAACATAAATTATTATTTTAGAAAGGGACCAGGTAAAAATAGTAAAAAGAATCATTCAATTATTTAGTAATCTTCTTAGCTATTTTTATTTTCATTGCTTTGTCGTGGCAATACAAGTAAACAACTTCAATCGAGTGTAATTCAAAATGAACGAAAATATTGAATACATTTACCGGGCGAAAGTGGTTTTAAAGTTCTATTATATTATTAATGTGAAAATTGAAATTTATTTTTTTAACAATTTGTTAAGTAAATGAATGATTTATAAGTGGAAATGCTGATATCTCAAATAGACTATGCTTGTTATTGAATCTTTAAAATTGATTATTAAGTAAATCAAGTGGAAGCTCGAAAACGACAAGCCTACAAAACTTTCAATCTCAATTTCAATCTTGAGCTTAAGCGACAAGCTCGGAATACGAGTACTCGCAGAGCCCTAGTTATTCCTTTGCTCTTGATTAAACATCTAAACAGGTTAAAAGGGTGAGACCTACACATTTACCAGAAACTGTAAGCCTCAAAGTTCACAATTTAAAAAAACATAATTATGAAATTTTCAGGGAACATCTGTCCTCGTCTTCAGCAGAAGAGAGTAAAACACCAACTCGACTATGGCAGCAGGCTAGAGGTAGATCATGGTCATGAATAAACATAAAAACCACAGTCCACACCAAAGCCACCAAACCATCAAAAGTAACTTAATTTCCAAAGTAACTATCTTCATGTAAAACACTAAATCCTATAAACTAGCTACCATACACAAACCTATGTTTTACAGAAAAGGACCTTAATATGCTATAAACAACTTTTCACAGTCTGAGGATACTTTAAAACACAGAGTCAACAGTCAAATAAACAGAGCCCTATCCAATCAAGGGACTATCAAGTAACAACTCTTCCAATAACATACTGCTCACCAACTTGTATTATGAATACCTAGACAAACTCAAATTTATCCTAAATATAGTCTACAATAACCTAACCTCATAACCTATCACTCAAAATCTTCTCAACAGTTCTTCAAGAATCATTCAAACACCCTTATCTTCACAACATTCTGGTTCACCCCAACTTGCCTGATCCAGCCTAGACAACAATTATAACATGAGGACAAAGTTTCCTACCCATGAAACAAACCGAGATGCAGTACCTGCAAAATTCACCAACAGATTCACAAATTGAATAACCCATGAAAGGCCACAATGACTGCTCCACAAAAAGTCTAATATTCCAGTTACAATGCTAGTACTCCCTTGCTGAATACATTGGCCTCACCACAGGGACACCCAGACAACAAATAAATGGTCACTGTTTTGACACCAACCACAACGACCCTAACAAACCAGTAGCACTTCATCCCCAAACGTATAAAGCAGATTTTGACTCGTGCTTAGTACTAGAGCTATAAGAGCCCTTGCCAATAATTTCAATGCTTCCCAGCTTTGTAAGTGGGAACTTGCTCGCCATATATTAACAAATCCAGTCACACCCCTGGTCTCAATCTTAGATAACTTCTCTACTTTTCTTCCAAGCTCACCTACTCACCCCAGTCAGTAATTTCTATACAAACAATAATAAAAACACTGACACATATTTACACATAACAAATAACATCTAAATATTGATGTGTGTTAGTATTTTTACTTTTATTTGTGCTCTACCATTTTCCTAATATTCTATCATTTTATTTATTACCAATTGTTTTTGCTCAATGCACTTTATTTCATACATATAAATGATTATTTAATAATTCGATATCATTTAAATACAGCATTCTCTCCATCTAACAAGAGTCAAGACATGTTTAAATAGTCAACTAAAGAGTTAAAGTGCAAAATCAATCAATCAATCAATCAATAAACAGACAACAGTATCCAAGTGACCATGAGCCACTTCCAGCCATGCTGCCATAGTTTAGTTGGTTACTCTCTTCTTCTTAAGAAGAGGACTGATGTATGCTGAAGATCTAATAATTTTGTGTTTTGCTGTGCTTTGAATTGTGAACTTTGAGGCCTACAATTTTCTGGTAAGTGTGTAGACCTTGCCCTTCTATCTTCATTTCAATGTTTAATTTAAAATAGTCATTTGGTGCCAATTCTGTTTGTTTACTTTTTATTAACAATTCAATATGATCAAGTTCACTTAGAATTAATTCCATGGTACCAATGTAATATAAAGAGTTAATTATGCAAAAGTCTTCATCTGAACATAAATCAATGAAATTATTTTCCAACTCCAGATTTAAGTCATTTTCGTGTTTGAAAATAGGATGCACTCCTATGGCAGTCTTAAGAGGAGAGTCATATATGTAGACATTCATTTGTTTGAGCGAGGGAAGTGTTGGTTTTGTTCTTTGTGCAATTTGTAATACAAATAGGTCTGTCAGTATTACAAAGTTTAATTTCAATAAAATAGTCTATTTCAAATGGTTTGTATCCTGTATGTGTGTTTGATTTATCGAATAACTACTGGTCCGAATAAGTTTGGTAAATCGATGATCTACTTTACTTTATTTTCTAAAAATAGTGTTTGTTGGAGTTCAATTATTACTGTCAAAACGTTCATGTTTGTTTACATTTGTAGTTCACTATAACGCCGACAGATGTCTCATGAATTTAGTCTTAAAAGGCTTTATTCAAATAATAAACCGTTATTCACGCTCCAGCCAAGCACTGTACGGGTCGTGCTATACAGTGTGTTAACAATATTGTGTATTTCGATCACTACTCTGCCCAACAGATTATGGGCCCAGGTTACGCGATCGGAAACGAAACAATATTTTGATTAAACGAAAAGTTATAAATCAGAAAAAGTGCAGAAGTTGAACGATTTGTTAGCCTAAGGAAATGGCGCACGCGAACGCGACGCATTCAACACGACTCGAGATGTTGTCACACGATAACTACAATACATGGAAAATAAAAGCCGAAGCCTTGCTAATAAAAAATGATACATGGGGATATGTGTCAGGAGAAATACTACAACCCGAAGTCGTTGGCGAAAACGCGGTGCTTGTTGCCGCGCAAGCTGCACACAAGGCTTGGTTAGCGGCCGATCGGAAGGCAAAAGCTGATTATGATCATGTCTATCAATCCATCTGAATTAAAACAGATTCGGGGATGCGTTACTTCACGCAATGTATGGATCAAACTAGAATCAATCTATGCATCAAAGGGGCCTGCTCGCAAGGCAACATTGCTCAAGCGTCTCACACAACACAAGATGCAAGATGGCGAGATGTGATTGAACATCTCGCTGAATTCTTTGACGCTGTGGATAATTTGCAAGCAATGGAAGTGGACATAAACGGCGACCTGTTGATGATCATGCTGCTATATAGTCTCCCCAGCAGTTATGACAACTTTCAATGTGCAATTGAATCCCGCGACAATTTACCTGACGCTGAAACGTTGAAAGTGAAAGTCTTGGAAGAACATTTCGTAAACCGACCGAAAGGTGGTACGAGCAGTAGTGCTGGATCTGAACAGAAACGTAAACAAAAATCACAACCAAACTATAAATGCGGTTTTTGCAAAAAGAAAGTACACAGGGAGGCCGATTGTTTCTTTAAAAAGAAGTTGGGCAAACAAACGGCAAATAAAGCTGACAAGGCCCATTGTTGTTTTTTCGTCGACAAAGAAATAACAAAATCAAGCAACATAAACAACCTTTGGTGCATTGATAGTGGTTGCACATCTCACTTATGCAACAATGAACATGCATTCAATGAGCGCGAAGAAAATGTACGGGAATCTTAAACTTGCTGATGACAGTGCTACGCAAGTAAAGGCGAAAGGTGACGTGCAAATCACCACCGCGAACAGTGTGACAGACTATCACATTGAAAGACACCTTATATGTGCCTGACCTCCGAACGAACCTCATCTCTGTGGCAAAAATTGTTAACAACAACGTGACATTTGAAAAAGATTGCGTGCTTATAAAAGGTATAAACGGTGACATTAAAGTTGTTGTGAATAGAATTTGGGACTTATTCTACTTATGTGAAAGTGATCAGCAAGCGTGCATGGTCACAGGACCAAAAGTTCTAAAAAGTGAATTAGAAATTTGGCATGCTCGACTTGGTCTTTGAATTTGAGGGAAATGGTCAATATGCTCAAAAACCAATGTGTGATCGGTTTAAAATTCAATGACTCAACTGACATAAAAAACTGTCACACCTGTCTAGAAGGAAAAATAACATAACTCCCTTCACCAAACGAGAGGTAACCTTAAAAGAGCTTCTGGAGTTAATCCATTATGACGTCTGTGGGTCGATGAGGGAAGCATCTCAAGGTGTCACACGTTATTTTGTAACCTTCATAGACGACTACAGTCGATGGTGTCAAGTATACTTCCTTCGTCACAAGGGAGAGGTCACT
>CABFOV010009718.1:8124-18475 GCA_902141375.1 Timema poppense
CACGTTAAACTGTAGGTCCTCCATTTCATCTCACAACCACCCTACCATTACACATTAGCGTAAGTGTGTATAACCCGAACGGGTAGTAAGACGCGGTGCTAATAATAATAATATTATTATTTATTTTATCATCATTATTATTAGCACCGTGTCTTACTACCCGTTTGGGTTATACACACGCTAATGTATTATATTTGGAAGAAGGTATAGGAAAGGTGGATAGAAACATATAAAAGGGGGACGAACACAATATGGCCTTTACAATGAAAAGAAGAACACAGTTCACACTTTACACTGCTGCCAATGGACAAAGAGGTAATGGATGTCTCTTAAAGAAAATTGATTGTCACCGCCCAATCCCCCGACCCAGGTTTCATTCTATCGGAACTCATCAGGGAGGAGTGTTTGTGTGTGTGTTTGTGTGTGTTTGTGTGTTTGTGTGTTTGTGTGTGTTTGTGTGTGTTTGTGTGTTTGTGTGTGTGTGTGCGCTAATGTGTTATGGTAGGGTGATTGTGAGATGAAATGGAGGACCTACAGTTTAATGTGGAATCCGAACCACGGTGGAGGCCTGGCTTTCCATACAATCACAAGATGTCTTGTCAGAGGTGAAGGAAGGGTTTGGGAAATCAGATCAATCTGTGATGGGACAGAGGATTGAACCCCGGATCCCAGTACAGAAGTCCGACACCTTACCCCAAGAACACCAGGTCACCCGCAGAGGTGTAATCTGTAAACACATTTAAACTTCACCATTGTCTCAAGGGAACAACCAATAGTAATGATATAAACTCTATTTAAATAACAAATCCTTAAAAAATTTCCTTACTAATGACCATGAGGGGTCTTTGGTTTATTCCTGATTTTAAAACTGTATTTTGGTTTGTTGCTAACAATGCAAATCTTTTCATTTGAACACTTCTTGAAAAGACAACAATGTACATTTTTATAGTTTGTCTCTAACAACCAAAATATTTTTATTTTGACACTTCATTTGAAGCTTTTTAGAAAACATTTTAAATTATAAATATATTAAGGAGCGTCAAATTAATAATGAACAAGACTTGAAATATAAGTATTGAAATTTAATAGTGGGTAGGTATTAAATTGATGAAAATTCAAAGATTAAAAAATGTAGCATTGAGTAAAAAAGACAATGAATATAGGTAGCTGAAAATGTAAACAATAAAATACATGGACCACATTAAAATGTATGTATTAAAATAAAAAATATGTAAAAAGTGAACATTAATAATTTGATTTAAAATTTCAGTGACTAATTGGAATGATTGATATACAGTAGTTAAGAATAATACAATTTTATTGGCTCTTATAGAGGTACTATTTAAACCTATAAAATATTTCAAATATAACAATTAAGATAGGTAGCTATGGTCAAATATATTTACAATTGTTTGAATAACAAGTAAATATAATAAATATGTTAAATATGAAAGCACAAATTAAAATATGAAATTAGCAAATGTAAACTAAAACTACTTAACACAGCAGTGATTATAGGTAGATTTGATTGAAATATATTTAACTAATGGACAATTAGTTAAATTTGCTCTAGAATCAAAGTTTTGTCTTGTCAAAAAATTGTCCCATCTTCCTCTAATTTCTAGTTGGGAAGGAGTTTGGAAAAAATATTTCCTAACAAGACAAAGCTTTGATTTTACAGCAAATTTCATTAATTGTCTACTAATTAAATACCTATATTTCAATCATATCTGCCTATAATGAGTGAGGTGATCTTTCGATGTCCAGACATCCTCGCCCCGAGCTTAAGAATCAAGGGGAATATCCCTAGGAATTTCTTTTAACATTCATCAACTCCAAAAGCTATTTAAAGTCACTTTCTTCATTTTTATTCCCCTCTTAAATATTTTCTTATAAATATTGTAATTATGCTATAAGTTAAGCTCTAGGAAAACTTAAACAAGAAAACTGTTTCTTTAATTATTTCTTTTCCAGACAAGTGTTGTTTCCATAAATATAAATCTGAATCTACGAAATGGAGAGAAAAAAATCACCTAGTTCCAAACATTCTGCTAAGCGCTCATCTCATAGCACTATTGAACATGCAACTAAAACTCGTAAAGTACTGCACCCTGATGAAAAGAATTTGGCAGTGGAAGAATTGTTTTCACTACCTAAAGCAGTCTTGAAACCCCCAGAGGGGAGTAAATATAAATCAAAATATCCTCCGTCCAGAAGAATGACCCTTCAGGACATGAGTAAACCTAAGAAACGACCTGAGGTATGCTTTACCAATAATCAAGGTACCAGTATGGTATGAACTAAGATTGGACTCAATGTCATGCTTTCTTAGTGCCCATTTTATTTTGCATCGTCCTACTACCCATTCAGATTATACACTTCTTAATGCTCTTTAATACCTGTATTGGTATATACTTTTCAGTAAAAGTAACAATTTTATCACTTTTGGGTTTGATCAACAACTTGTTTTAACCCATCTAAAAACTGTTTTTCATCAACCCTCAATCAAGTTCTACCGACTGACAAAGCAGCCGCCATTAGCTGACAAAGACAGTGCCAGCATCCGCAGATAGAGGGTGTCATGTGGTCAGAACAACAAACCCTCCGCCCATTAATCTCATTTTTCTAGACCGGAGGCACTACTTTCCACTCAAGTCGCTCCTCATTTGTCCTCACTAGGTTTAAGTTAAACCCCATTACAGAAAAATCTGGAAGCGACAGGGATCAAACCCGGGACCCCTGGATTTGTAAAGTATTTTAAAAAATAATATTTTGCTTTTTATCTAAAATATAGGTCCAAACAGTAATTTTTTTTAAAATTTAAATAACATTTTTACGCAAAAAACCTAATATCATGATTTATACTTATAGGAAAATGAAATGCACCCTTTTTATGAACACAATTGTAAACTGAGGGGGTAAAGTGATACCGATATCAAACAACTCTCAATTACCTACTAATGCAATACTATGTTGTAATATTCCCACCAAGGTGAAACTATGGACGTGTCCAACAGGGCAATGCTCTAACTCTAAGGCATCACTCATGATTACAGTTAGATCTAGACTTAATCCCGGCTGTGTGTACTGATGGAGGTTTTTCCTTAAATGGTTTTCCACTCTCTCTCCATGCAAATGCGGGTATACTTATTTTAAATTCAAGCTTATTAATCTTTTAGTAATGAATAAAATGATAAAGTATTAGGAAAAAAGTAGAACACAAATAAAATAAAAGCCACTAACACAAATTTACACACACTTCAATATTTCGATGCTATTAAAGCACCTTCCTCAGGAAGTTTAATTACTACTACTTCCTGAGGAAGGTGCTTTAATAGCATCAAAATATTGAAGTGTGTGTAAATTTGTGTTTGTGTCTTTTCTTTTATTTGTGTTCTACTTATTTCCTAATACTTTATCATTTTATTCATTACTAAATGTTTTTGCTCAATGCACTTTTTTCATACATATAAGCTTCTTAATCTATACTACATGAGTATAATTAGAACATAGATGTACAACCCAATTGGTTAGTAAGACGCAGTGCTAAAAAAAGGACATATTTCCAGTCACATTTGATCTAATCTTTAATGTAATGCTTCACCTTACAGGCCTTGTCAAAATCTTATACGGCCCTAAGGAAGCAAAGAGAAGAATTCAGGAAGAAACTTGTCACTCTGATCTTGAGGAAAGATGATGAATCTAGCTCATCTTCTGAAATACCATCATGTGAAGAAAGAGAAATACTTCGTTATTATTACTACATCCACCACGGTATCGACACGGTTCATGTGGCGCCCCTCGAGCAAGCATGGCTTGAACACGTCCACTCTTTGATACCAAACAAGTTAAAACTTTGGACTAAACTCCTGGACAAACTTATTGATGAAATGAAAGAAGAGTTCATGCTCAGTGTTAAGAAAGCCATTGTTGACTTTGTCCTCCAAGACCCTAGCCAGAGTGACAACCGCATCAAAGAGTACGACTCTGAGTTCCGGAGAGAATTGAAGGAGATGTCAATGACATGGAAGTTGACATTTGACAGTGCACGTTTGAAAATGCGTAGGAACTTGTACACCATTAATCCCTGCTTAGCACAAGTTCTTGATCTTTGGCATAGATCTTTCACGTGAGTTACCTTAAGATTAGTTTTGTAGTCCTTGTTATTAGTAAACCATGATTGTTTTGTGGTTGCTTTTTATCTCTTACAATAGACTCGTGATTGACCAGGTTAATGAATGGGAAAGGTTGCTAAATTATTAAAAAACCATGAATAATACAATAATTTAGTAAATTTAATATTACATAACATTATAAATTACCATTTGCTTAGCAAACAATTTTGTTTAAAAAAATAGTTTGTAGTGTTTGTCAGACTGCAATAGCAACAAACTTTGCATTTTTCTCGGAAGCACATGTGGTAGAAAGATAAAAATGTTAAAAATCTTGGGGCTGCAAACTGAAAAACCCACATATGTCTAATTGGAAGGTTACTGTATTTGTGAACTTATTCTTCTTCATTGAACAGCCTACAGGTTGGTTTGGTGTGATTTCTTTTCATCCGGAGCTGGTCAGCACTTCGGCCTGCACCATCTGGTGGAAATACCGTGTACTAGGGGGGTTCAGGAAGTGTGGTGGTTCCTGTTACCTTCCACATTTAATTTCCATGAGTGGGTGCAAAAGGGACTACCAATTCTACTGACAAAGATATTTTCACATACCGTCCATAGTTATTTTACATTCCACCATTCACATGGGACCGACAGCTTCACTTCCCCTCCAAAGGAATTTGTGCTATGGATTTTTATTGCCCAAGAATAATCTGTTGACTCCGGCTGGGTTTGAACCCACGAACATTAGGTCCTTAGGCGAGCCACTTTATCCCAAGACCACTGAGGTGGCTGAACCGACTTTACACAAAGATTGATTTAGAAATAAAATATTAAAATGTGCTAAAAAAATGTATTAAAATGTTTCTTTGTTTCAATTTAAAATGGATCCACGCTTTTGAATTTTCACTAAAACTCATTTCACATTAAACTTATTTTTCGTTTCAAAACACTTTTCCCACATTCCCACCTTTTCCATTTACTATTTCATGTTACATTTTAAAATATTTGTGATGCTGTTTTGTTGTTAATATAAGCTTTTTAATAACGAAGATTAAAATCCTATACTTTTTTTTAGCACCAAGTCTTACTACCCATTTGGATTATACACATTGAATCATATTGGGAGCAAGGGAAAAATCAATGTTTAGTTTGAAATTATTTCACTAGATCACGTTTTATAATCCCCTTACTGCCAAAAAACACCACCATACAAACGTAAGAATAATAACGATTTTAGGTTGAATTTTAAGACCCACAAATAAAAACAAACAAAAAAATAACTTAAGCACAGGCTCTTTGCCTTGTGCAACCACGGCCCCACCTTTTCAAACCTTAAAACTGCCAATTTGTGATGTTCTTGTTTGTGAGAGCAGTAACATGCGTTTGGTCGACATCCAAGAGGTGATCAAATCTGGTGCAGCTCTGGACCTGATGGATTTCCAACAGCTGGCACAGAAACACATCGAGGCAGCTCGGGATTGTCTCAAAACTCAGTGGTACCCCATGCTTCAAACTACCTTCCTTCAGGTAGATAGATTCATCTAGTCTCTGTTCCTATCATCAAATATTGCGTATATCTGAACTGGTTGGAAAACATAAACATTATTTTGGCGTTAACATTTTACTATATGATTATAATGTTTTATAAGAATCAATACTATCTATAGTACGATTTTTGTATGAAGAACAGTAGAAATTAGTTACTGAAGTTACTAAAACAATTTAATACAGTCATATATCAAGTCATGTTATCTGCAGCTGTCACTTTTGATAGATATTATCAATACCTGTAAAATAACACAAACAATAAAGTGAAATGTTGTCAATGTCGGCTGCAAAGAAATAAGTTTGAACTTTCTCTACTGTTCTTCCAACCATAATCGGGGTGTATCAAAAGTGATAGTTACAAATAACATAATTTGACATATGAATCTACGAAAGAATTTTAATAACTAGGAACACAAGTTGTTCTTTGATTGAGTTCCACAAATTCTAGTCTTGAAAATAGCTTGGCTTGAGTTGGTCTTAGATAGAGCTTGGCTTGAGCTTGTCTTAGAGCTCTGCACAAGTTGGTCTTTGAATGAGATCCACTCCAGTCTTAGATAGAGCTTGGCTTGAGCTTGTCTTAGAGCTCTGCACAAGTTGGTCTTTGAATGAGATCCACTCCAGTCTTAGATAGAGCTTGGCTTGAGCTTGTCTTAGAGCTCTGCACAAGTTGGTCTTTGAATGAGATCCACTCCAGTCTTAGATAGAGCTTGGCTTGAGCTTGTCTTAGAGCTCTGCACAAGTTGGTCTTTGAATGAGTTCCACTCCAGTCTTAGATAGAGCTTGACTTGAGCTTGTCTTAGAGCTCTGCACAAGTTGGTCTTTGAATGAGATCCACTCCAGTCTTAGATAGAGCTTGGCTTGAGCTGGTCTTGGATGGAACTGCGCTTGAGTTGATGGAGAGATCTCAGCACGAGCTGGTCTTGGATGGAATTCTGCTTGAGTTGGTGGATAAAGCTCAGCTCGAGATAGTCTTGGATGAAACTCCGCTTGAGTTAGTCTTGGATTAAGCTCCGTTTGAGCTAGTTATAAATTTAACTGCACTAAAGAGAGGAATAACCACTGGTTCAGGGTTTGACAATAACCAGCTATATGTATGTGGACTGAATCTGTATTGGACAGAAAAAGTGTTAAACCGCTTAGACTTGGAATCAGGAATTGTTTTTATGGTGAAGCACATGGTTTGTTCATTGCTCATGTGTCAAGAAAGTCAATAAAATAATTTATTTTGTTTAACAAAGTTTATTTTATTTAGTAATTTGTACTTAATTGCTAACCCCATGATTCTAACACTCTGATCTTCACAAAGTGTTTGACTAAGTGGAATTAACCACATTTCTCTTTCTTGCAGCTTGCTTTATTTATTGTATCTCGAAGAATGAAAAGAGGTTTTTCTTAAAAAGTTATTACACGTTTTATATTATTCTCCCTTGAATCAAACTTGATTTTATTTAGCATTTTATTCTTTTCAAATAAATCAATTTATATTTTTAACTACAATATATAAATCCTTGGGGAAGGCAAGAATAATTTTGTAAATATCTCAGAATTTTTTTTACCTTTTTTTATGTAGGAGCAATTTTAACAACTTTCTTATCATTTGGAATAGTTTCTGATTCCATGTAATTAATAAGATATTATTATTCTACAGTATTTTAAATTAGCCTAACGATAAAAATGGTCAATATATTACCTGCACCGTTTTGTTTTCTAGGATATTTATGATTTTTCTCAAATTTGTCTCCTGTCATGGGGCTTTGAAATACCCTGAATAATTTGGTTTATTTTTAATATGCAGGTCTTGATAAAATTTTAATTTGATATTGCTGATAGAAAATTGGCAATATGTAGAAAACAAGTATCGGTATTGAAGGTATTTGCTATGAACATTTGAAATTGATATAATTTTCATAATATTTTAGAACAATATTGTTTTTTTGTTCTTCTTTCTAAGGTGTTTAATCACTTATTATCTGTCTTAAGTTTTTTCTGTGTTTTATATATTAATGATATTAACTCACGAGCAAACAGATTAACTAATAAGTATTTAATTCAAATTGTTTTGCTGGCTACATTGTATTTATAGCATGCCATTTGTGGCCATCTGGTCCTTTCTTTGTCACTTTGGGGACCTGGCTTGACTGGCTATTCCAGCATGTCCGTCCGTCAGGACTCAATAATCACAGCAGTTCATTGATGGACACACTCTATGGAGCTTTGTAATTTGTCAGATGTTAGCCACACTGCTCGGGGTGAACCGAGTCGTCAAGTGCGCTGGTGAACACCTCATTCTTGTGGGAAGACTTGAGTTAGACTGTCTCGCTCGTTAAAAACAAATCTCACTCTCTCACTCTCGCACCGAGATCATGTGTGTTATAACCTCTACATATCACTTTCTTGACTTGGTTGTTGAACAGTATGATACGCATGCCTGCAAATTGTAAGTTCTCCCAAGTTTATTCAGCCTCTGTTCACTCATGTCTAACTATATTTTAGGATATACAGTCTACAAATCACAAACTGTGCTAGTTTTCTTTAGAACCACGTCTTGGCACCCATTTGGGCTATACAGTCTATGTTATTTGCCATTTAAAATAACCAAAAGCTAAAAATGTCTTATATTCTATCAAGAATAGATAAAAATACTGTTATACCCAAATTTCCACGCTAGCCCTAACCTTTTTAATAATTTTTGTGGGGTAATATATTGATTACTTTCTATTTGAGCTCTTCTAAAAATCAATCTTTTAAATGCTTTATTAATTTATATTTTTAACACAAACAATCTTTTTACTAACATGAAAATGAAGCATAACTAGCCCCACCATAATGAATATTTATATAACAGTTACAATTTAACACCAGGTTGGCCTGGTTCTAGCTTCTAAATTTCAATCCAATTTCTGTTTTATCTTTATATGGTTATAATTTAACTTTCAAAAGGTGTGTAAGTTGTAACCCTACTCTTTATTGTAGAATATTGAGCACAAGATAGTGCAACTTGTATCTTAGGTTTGAATAGTGTCCTTGTGTATATATGTATATACATTTTTCCCAACAGGCTAACAAGAAGAAAGCGATCCCCCAACTTGAGATGCAGCAGAGAATTAAGAGATTCTACAACTGTGTGGCCTCCCTCATGGCATACCAACTGCAGTGTTTGTGTATCTCTTCCATACAGGACTACACTCACTTCATCTGTAATGTCGGGGTACGTACAATTGTCACCTCTTGCCTAGTGAGGAATATCTCCACGAACTAAGTCTAGGGATCCGAGCTATTTGCGACTGTTTGGACCAACCATACATGAATGTCTCATCATCACATTCTCCAAACTTAATTTAGCATTAAATTGTATTCTGGAAAATTTAAAAATGACTCCTGCACACGGGAATTGAATCTGGGACCTTTGGCTTAGTACACCAATGCTCTAACCACTAAGCTATCCAGGAATTGTCCCGTACCCAGGGTCATCACTCATATTTAAGGCAAAGTCTATGATGGACGTTAATAAATTGTATGCCTGAAGTAAAATGCTTTAGGCAAAATATAATATAAAAATAAATGAAACGCTAGACTTGTGGAAACATAAAGAACAAATAAAACAAGAAACACGCTTCAATATTTCAATGATCTCATTGCATCTTTCTCAGGAATTATAATAATAGTGTCTACTTTAACCTTACCTGGATTCGAATTCATAGGTAATTTGAAAATTTGAATTCGACAGTCAAATTCGACTAAAAGTGTATCCAACCCATCTCTAGTAATAACTATAAATATTTATAAAATATTATTTAAACACAAATATTCCTTAGTTGGCCATTTCAGTAATGAAGAACTATTTTACTTACAGTACACCAATCCAGGGTTTATCGTGAACATAGTCCAACGTAATAAGATCATCATGTTCGAGCCGACATTCAACAGTTTCAGGGATGTGCTGCTGGGTGTTTATGACACAATGATCACTGCAGTGAACGGACTTCCTCGTTTGGAGACTAAACTATACATGGAGTTTGATACAGGGGATGTACTCAAGGTGAAATATCATGTCAACATTATTCAGAGAGGCCAGAATGGGGGAAAAATATTTGTTCAGAAAGAAAATAATTTTATCTACATAGTATGGAAAATACTAATTCATTTTGATGTGTAGATGTAGAAGGTGCACTTATTCTCACTTCAATTTTCAAAATTAGACCCTTATTTGATAGCTAAATAGTAGAATAAGAAAAATCCACTATTTTACTAATCTGAATCATTTTATTTTCAAATCTCAAATTAGAATTTGAGTATTGGAAAAACTTATGAACACAACAGGAATATAACAGAATGCAGTGGAATCTCTCTTAATGGACACCTCTGAATAGCAGATTCTTTTTTATAATGGTCAGTTTACATTTCTTCTGCCAAATAACATGGGCTTTCACACAGAAACAACATCCCACTAATGGGCTTTCTCGTTATCGTTAACAAACATGCTCACTTTTAGAGACACACATTTATGCATAGCAATTTTAAAAGAGCAGATGAAAGATTGAAAATGCCAGTCCATATACAGAATTTTACTGTATGAATGTAAGGGAGTGCCATCGTCTCGTGTGAAATGTTATGATGTTATTTGCCGCCCTACCTTGTATTTCCCTATTTTTTTCTATTTTTGTGAACAATTTCTAATTTATTTTCCCATT
>CABFOV010009719.1:0-18474 GCA_902141375.1 Timema poppense
ACATCCAATTTCCAGGTTGGGCGGGATTACATCACCCCAAACCATGTAGCCATTATGCTCACTCCCCCTCGTACGAAAAGGAAGTGTCGCTGGAGGAGGGTGAGCGGCTTGGGGGTGGGGGTAGTTCGTCTTCCACACAAGTTGTAGGGTCGGGCATACGTGGTGTTTCCGCTTCTGTCATCTGCAGTATGGCGTCTTCTTATATCACGTGACAATATTAAATGTTAATTAAACCTCCAGGTAAGTATGCGTTGTTATATTTATATGGTTAAAAAAATGTTAGAAATAGCGTTAAGGACCGTGCAGAGCTTACAAATTGATATTAAAAGGGAATATTTAATTTTAATAAGAGGTTTAAAATAAACTAGTTCTTAACTGTCCGCTAGGAGCGGTAAATGCACTCTTCTCAACAAAATAGCTCAGGCCTACCAACAAAAATGAATTATACTAATAAAAAAATATTATAGAAGGTGAAATGAACTTGGTTACAGTATAACAGCTATTTGTTTATCAATATCATAATCAGTTAGGTATTTGTTGTTTGCTTTGATGTGCCTACATACTACTTGGCTAATATCACCTCGAACAACATTTTCAAATATTAGATCAAAGATTAGATTGTCATTTATTACTCATATCAAATTACATTTTATAAAAGTTTGTTTATAGGCAACACTAAACACAAGTCCTGGAAGTAAAGTACTACGCTGATTTCAATGCATAAGTATCCAAACATTTGTTATGGAAGTTAAAAAAAACTGTCATTAAAAGAACATCAACATTCAAGTATAAATCACTGTACTTTCCAGAGTTATTAATTTTAAGCTCTCTCTTGGTCTGTAATATTCTAATCATATAGTTTATTGTAGAGTTACACTTTTGGTGGTATTCTCTCCAATTTATGTTTTTCAAAACTGTAACAATGTTTATTATAAAACCCTTTCTTTACAACTAAACCTAACTTATCTTCTGGAAAATGTATTGTTGTGTCTTCAAATTGATCTCCAGGCAAGCTATTTTCTAGCCGATCTAAACCAGTATTTATGGACCCGCACGTGTCAATAAAAAACACTTTGATATCCTTAAAATGTTTGGTGAAAGAAATGTATTTGTATTCAATGTTTGGTATTACTTAAATTCATTTGTTATCGTAGTATAGTTCTTTAACGATAAAATGATTTATACTACAAGTAATGTAAGAAAAATGGAATGAAATGGGGAGTTTTATCGGCTAAATCCCATGTAGCACCAGCTACTCTATGTAACACGGTTGTACAGTGATGGTGACCTCAATCTCTCGATTCAACGTCTTAAAACTTGTTTTCACAAAATTAACATCTAGGTGTGGAAGAAACCTTTAATTTCTATTCATCTTTCACTTGTTGGAAGAGTTTGTTTATCAAATAAATCTCTCCAACATTTTCAGTGACCTTTTGTAAGTGGTATACCAATTTCTCTGCTGCTTCTTGTCATTTGTATACGTACGGCTCTGATGTAATAGTGGACATGAGAACTATAGGAATACTCTCAGCTACCATAACATAAAAACAAAAACTCGTTGATATATAACTTTGGTACTGATGTGTTTAAGAAATACTAGGATCTGGTTTAAAGGGTTGTATACTGGGTGACAAACTATTAAAATTCACATAACTCACAAAATTCTATGGTAGTTGGCTTATAATATTTTTAAATGTGCTATGGGTACATGGCCATCCTTTATTTCTAGTAAAATTACTCTTGCAGACTTGTTTAGATTACAAAAATGTTTATGTTTTTCCAACCTTCACTCATTTTTTCCTTCACCTTGATTATCTATTTGGGTAAAACAACGTTTACAAATTAAAAACTTGTATTTACGCTTCGTCAATTGACTACGGACGCTCAAAGTAGGCTATTTAACAAAAATGTAAATCGTCTTTCTCATTATTCATCAGTAACAAGTCACGATTATATGCTTTCTTTCAATCACTGCATGTAATGGAAAAATATTATTTTTCTCAAAAATCCCCAAAACATTTATTTAAATACTATTCACCTCGTATAATTATTTTAGCCAAGAAGGTTGTAAAAAACTCACACCTAGTGGTATTTATGAACTAGATTGATATAGTAAGAAGGACAAGTTTAGTTATACTTAATATTATCCTTATATAGAATTTGATAAGCCCTTTTCCGGGAATATAAATTACAAGGAAATGACTTAACATATTTTGACAAACGACTACTCATTTTAATGTGTAGGAGACCAGGATGTCGGTAAAAAAAAGTATTTTTCCACGAAAACCCAATTTTCGCAGAAAATTTTCAGTTTTTTTTTTACTCTTTGTTTAGTCACTATGGAAACCGTTATTTGCTGCATGGCTGTAAATCTCTAAATAAAATATATCTCTTTGGCTAAATAATAATAACTCAATCTTTATTTTATGGTCTGAACACATCACAATTTTCTCTTTGGATGAATATTTCTCTTTGGATGCTGATCATTGCACATCTAAATAATTGAGATTCCTAAACTGGGGAAACATTTATTTTTTTATTGAAACGGTGTTATCAATAATTCGCATTTAAATCAATAATATTAAGCATAATTCAAAAATTAAAATGTTGAGTGATTATATTCGTGAAAATATTGTCTACGTTTTGTTTAACGCATAATAAAACGATGTTTAAATATGTTTTGGTATGTGTTATAATTTATAATCTCGAAAACAATAAAATAATCTTAAATAATATTTAAGACAATAGTCATTTTAACTATCTAATTATGAGTTTTAGTGTTCATTTTTTTTAAACCAAGGGTTTTGATGTTCATTTTAGCAAATAGAAACACCATACAAATACATAAGTTAATATATTCTTTCATTTTACCGCTTAATTTTGAGGAAATTATATTTAAAAGTACCGTAATATTTGAGTATCACATCTATAGTTTCACATTCTCTCCCTCTATCAGACTCTCTCACGCTCTCACACACTCTTCATCACACACATACACACAATATAATATAATATTTTCTTATTCTCTCGTTCACACACTTACCACCCTCACATACACTTTTTATAACACAATTTATCTTACATTATTATATTTATTATACTCTCTCTTAAGCTCTGTCTAAAACTCTCTCTCTTTCTCAAACTTTCTACCTTTGAGCTATCTTTCACAAACTCTTTCTCTATCAAACTCTATCCCTCAAATTCCCTCTCTTTCAAATTCTCTTGAATACTCTCTCAAACATTCTGACACAAACACTTTCTCATCTCAATCTCATTATCTTAAACTCTCTCTCTATCTCAATCTTTATCTCTCAAACTCTATCTATTTAAACTCTTTCTATCTCAAAATTACTCTCTCTCAAACCCACTGTTACTCAAATTCACTCTCCATCTCTCTCAAACATGCTTTATAAGATTTATCTCTCTAACTCTTTCTCTCAAACACTCTCTCTCTCTTAAACTCTTTCTCTATAATTTTCTCTCTCTAAACTAATCCCTCCCTCTCTAGCTTTCTCTCTCAAACTCACTCCCACACACCCTCACATTTTCTTTCTTTATCACACAATATCCCTCCGAAAATTTCACACTCTCTTTTTCTCACACACTTTATCACGGATTCTCCCAAACATATTATCTTTCTTTCACGTTCTCTCCCATATTCTTTATCTCACACACATACTTTCTCCTCACAATCACACTCTTTCTCTCTTATCCCAATATTTATCTCTCTAACACATACACATACTATCACTATCAATATCTCACACTCCCTCGATCTCTCTCGATTGCCCATTTTCAATTTTTAAATTCACTTTCTTACACCTCACATTCACTTTTCTCACACTCACACTCTCATTTTCACTTTCACATTTTATCATTCTCTCTATTTTGTATCTTATATATAATTTGATAAGCCGGTTTCCAGTAATGGAAACTACGAGGAAATGACTGGACAGAATTTGACAAATGAACACTCATTTTAAAGATTAGGGAATCAGGCTGCCAGTATAAATAGTGGCTTAAAACTAAAACCCAATTTTTCTAGCGAATTTCCCATCTGTTCCTTCTGTGTGTGCAGTTGTTCATCTGTACACTAATTCTCTGTTTACATCTCCATTTAAACCATGATCTGTGTATATCTGTATATTGGTGAATAAAATATTTGTCTTTGTTTAAAAATAATATCAGCTCAATCGTTACTTGAGTAGTTTCTTGCAACGAATATATAGAGATCTAGGATGAGGGTAATTTTAAAGTTCTCATTTTCATGTCCTCAGTTTTTATTCAAATTACATACCAAAAACTATATATCAAATAAATGTTTATTGCTTTTGACGAGTAAACTTTTAACTAAAAAGTGAGTGAGGGCTTATTATAGAGATCCTTTCCAAATAAAAATTTTAAAATACATTTTAGTGCTATAATCACCAGCCATCACTGCAATGACACACTAGTTTCGTTAGAATAGCGTAATTGAAGCAATATTCATCGTGGCTCTGAACCTTAATGCAGGCTTTTGTCGCACTTATTCTAAAAGGCAATCGAACAAATTTACAGTTCAGTGGATCACATTTATTTATGCTTAGTAACAATCCATCAACTGAATGCAGTTGCCATCCTGAACTACGTAGCTCACTCTTAGATTTATTAGGTTTCAAGATTTTTAATACCTTGACCTGGAAACTCGTCTTTAAGGCTCGATCAGTAACTAACTGCACCATCTTTTAAAAGCCCGCATTAAAGGAACCTAATGACCTTCAGTGCGTTATTTCCCTTAATGATTGTCAGGAGGTTAAAATAGCTCACTGTTTTATAAACATTAGAATTGAAATTTTACCCTTAAATTTTGAGATTGTTTGAAGAAAACTATTTTTTAAATGCAGACTTATATAAAACAACTCCATTAGTACCACAGTCTTATTAATACCTTGCTTTATTAATCGGTATGTTGTGCATATTATCAAAATATTTTCGATTTTCTCATGTTTTTTTCATGAATATCTCTATTATATTTCCTACCAAACTCTTTACAACAATTTGAGCAACTAAATTTTTAAACGATATGTGGAATCATCTACTTCAGAAATATCTAGCTATTATTTATGTTAAAAAGTTTTTCCCACAAGACACATATAAAAGATATTTCAAGAAGGAAAATATAAATATTAATCCTTCAACAGTAAGAACTCGTACAAGCAAATCAACGTTATGTAGGATAGTTTTTACTAAACAAATAATCAAAGTAAAGCTTTATTTTAATCAATTAATGTTTGATTTTGTTTCATTTATAGTTCTGGTTTAGAATGCTTTATAACCGAAGAATCAACATAAACCTTGATTTGACTTGGTTCTTACTTGATTTTGTTCTGTTTCCGGTTCTGACTAGGATTGTTTTTATAACTAAAGAATTAATTAAAGCTTTAATTTGGCTATAATATCGTTTCATTTTGTTCCGTTTCCAGTTACAACTAATATTGTGTTTCATAACCAAAGTAAACTTTTATTTTCCTTGATTCTTATCTGATTTTGGACGTTAACGATTCCGGCTAAGATTATTTGTACAAACAAAGAATCAACTATTCATATTTTCATTGGTTCCACTACCGATTCCGGCTAAGATAATTTATTATATCCATATATTCAAAGTCAAACTTTATTTGATTCAATTATTGCTTGATTTTGTTCCGGTTCCTGCTAAGATTGTTTTTAGTAATCAAATAATCCAAGTAAACCTTGATTTAACTCGATTTTTGTTTGATTTTGTTACATTTCTTGTTCCATATAATATTTTTTTCTAAGTAATCAGAAAATTTTATGTGGCTCTATTAATATTTGATTTTATTTCGAATTTGGTTCTCATCTGGTAGTTCGTACCTCCAATCATTATAATCTCATATAAAGTCGTGTTTTCACTGAATATGCAAACGCTTTCTTAGGTCATAGCTGGCGATCTGCATAGATTCTACCAGTTAAAATATACTTCAATCCCTTAACTATTTCAATCTACTCTGTGTTTAAATTAAACATATTTAAATACTAACTTACCCTTGAAAGTAATGTTTGTTGAACGATGGTAGTCAATTATTTTCCATCCATCACGTGTATGAAGTGAGTAGCCTTTCAATATTGTACCAGCTGAACTTAAAACACGATGCACAACTCCATAAGCCTAAAAGTAACTCCACGTTGGCACTATTGAGATATGTTTGAAATAACTTATGATTAGAGCCTACAATTTATTTTTGGTTAAGGTGTTATGATCTAATATGATACCTGTCTCTAACCGATGAAGGATTTTCAAATATGATGCATGTCTCTATATTAAGCATATATGTTACTAAGATAACCTATTATAACTATGAATTATTAGATATTTAATTGAGAAATAATACCTATATTGTAAATTTAATTTCAATTGAAAGCCACTCTATTTAAGCCACTGTAAATTTGTATATTAAAATTTAACTCAATGTTTATTATATTTGGGTTCACAATCAAGCTTTGACAATTTGCAACAAGAACCATTTAATATCTGGAGGTTAAAAAAAAATATATTATAACAATAATATTACAGACAATTTGAGCAGGGACTCTCTCTCAGGACCTCTGGATCATGTTGGAAAAAAATGTACCCTTATTGATTAATCTGACTTATTAGACTAAAACTTACTTACTAAACAATTTGAACTCCTTAAATCTATATACATTACAGTCAGTTTCCTCAATGAGGTTAGTCAGTGGTTAATAAGAATAATAAATATTGAATAAAGTTATTGCATTTATCGAAGTCATTATACTGGCCAAAACAGTAAAGTTACGCTCTTGAGTAAATTTTTCTTACAAACAGATTGTTATGTAGTCTGGTGGTGGCTTCTGTTTTGGAGACAGTTACTGTATCTGAATAACTCACATGTATTAGCCGTGGTCTGCTGCTATATTACGTACCATCAATCCTTTGGTTGTAAAGGTATTCCTACTAAACTTTCTTCAAAAAGATACTTTCTTTTTCATTTTGCTTTCACTAACCCCCGTCTTGTAGTTTTATTTCCTTCTCTATATTTTTTTCAACAATGCCCGAAAAAACCAAAACTCCCAAACAAAAACAAAACCTCGCTTCTTCTTTTCTCTCTCCCCTTCCCCCCCTGTTGGAGTCCATTTCTTTCCTCCAAGCATAGTGCGGCCATTATGGGTGCTTCCTTCGACAAAATACAATTAATTAGAATTAATTAAAAGTAGTATGAAACAAAATAAATATTCACCTAATAATAAATTATAGCTAAATAAAATATAAATTTACAGAATTAACATTCTTACAATATTAATATCAGTATGTAGAAACCTCTATCATCTTGGTATACTGATTTAAGGTGCAACGCGTAACGTAAATGTGTATACTATGGTTACAGTCACTGGCCCTACTCCATATTGAGACACATTTAACCATTATCATAGAATATACTTTATTTTGAAGTTTCCCCATGTAGGCACTCTCTTTCTACCGAGAATATATCTAGGTACTTTAAAATGACACATGCAAGGTATGACTCTGGGTGGCCAAAGACAATCATGACATGGCACTTAATAACTAGACCTATGAGAGTACTAAGTTTCTCCATGATGGAACCCACATGGGTGTGAACCTCTCAGTTCCACTTTGGTTCCGATACTTAGACCATAGTGAAAATCCCCACTTGAACTATTGTAGCGTTGATACGTTGACGTGTTATGGTATTCTCTGTTTTATCAAGATAGGAACCAAAATATTATTTATTATACCTCGAGTGGTTACAGTCACTAACAGTTATACTCATGATGTAATTATGCTAGGGTACGTTCTAGAAGCAAACCACTAAGGTGTGATATTTTTTAACTTAAATGGCCTTGCCTATGGCTAGACAAGGAAGATTTTCTAGACAGGTATGAATGGGCCGGAATCAACCAGGTTGAGCGTATCTTAAATGGTACAACTATGGTTCAAGATCTACCAATGGCGTTACACTAAAGAGTGACATAGAAATAAGGTGGGATAATGGTTCAGGTTGAGGGTGTACCCCCAGCCACTTCATATTAACAGTATAAATCCCGATGAAAAAGGTTTTTAACACATAGCTATGTGACGCCCACCACTAGGAAGGGTGCATGTGAAATAACAACCATGGGTTCACAAGAGAAGATAGTATTTTATTACAATTTGGTAAAATAACAAAGGTAGAGCAGGTACAAACAATCGCTGAACACAGGCATCAAGAGCCTATGATCATTGTGGCAAAACATTAACTCAGTCGCCACAAACATTTATAATATTTGCATCCCTCTCAGGGGAAATAGTTGGGCTGAAAGCCGTGAGATTTAAATTTAAACAGAACGCCAAAAAGGCGCGAATTATTTAAATAGCAAAGATGGCTGATGTTTAGTTAACAATATACAAAGACGCTACAGACGTCCGACACTATGTAAAAAAAATAGAGGGCCTACAAATATTAACACTAGATACTAAAAAAACACGAATATGATAGAGGTTAAATATATACCAAATAGACGCCAAAGATAGCCGTTGAAACCAGACCCTAAGTATCAATGCACATTTTAACATTAAAGATTAATTCCAATGGCTAGAAGGAGTTACGCCACCTGCCGTAACATTCATACATCTTTTCATACAGCCTATTTATTATTAGAAATTAAATACGTATTAATATACAACAACCTTGCTCATTTGATATATCCTACATGTCATAATTGTCAGTCATATCATTGTCTCTGTCACAATTGAAACACACATGAAGTACGGTGTCCCCAGGAATGCAGTCTTCATGCTCCCACCTCTCACACGTGGTGCCCTTTACCCAATCTTCACCACGTTTAGAGTTGCTATACAAAGGCTTTCCTCATCTTCATTCACACACTAAATGGGGAAAGTATCTTTGGCCTGCATTTGCCGTTTTTAACGTCACCAGAAGGGAAAAGTTTTTCATTGATCTGTTAGCGTTCAAACGATGCTCTTTCTTTCTTTTCATGCTCTCCTGTTCCTCAGACAAAGCCATCTTTATTGGTGTATCAGTCAAAATGGCTTATTTCCTCTTCTTTCGTCCTCTGACAGTTTCTTTTCTTGGCCCCGCTTTCTCCAATGGCCTCATCACCTCTGTGGAAGATTAAAAGGTTTGAGCAGATATAGATGGGAGAGGAGAGTAAGTGGATGTAGATGAACGAGAGGGGCCATCTGTGTTTGTGGCAGTAAGGTCAGGTCTGTCTGTGACATAGGATGGCACGAAGTCAGCATCAGTAAATACATCTGGGTTCAAAGGGAATATTCCAGTGACTCTAAACCCAGATGTAATATTCATAGGTGTTGTGGCTAAAGGAAGACTGGAAGCTACTATACCGGGAATGTCGTATGTGGTCATCCACGCATCACGAGTGGTGTTAACATACTTTTTTAAAGGCAAAAAACTGATCGATCCAGGGGTTGCAGTTTGTAGCTGCAATGGGGTGCGGAGGGAGGGGGGATGATAAAATAGTAACCCTATTTTCTTTTAAGTAGTCTAGGACTTGTGCTGAAAGGTGTAAGTCCTAACTCTCAATAAGTAGCAGGTAGGGATGCTCAGGATAGCACCGCACATGAGAAACAAAATGTCTGGCATATTTATTGAAACTGATCTCTGTCATCCACTCCGAGGGGCGAGCATCGCCTCTAATACCTAATGGCCCATCATGAATGAAATGTGGTTGAAATCTCACTCTTGGTAAAATGAAATATTCTGGAATACTATTTCCCACAGCGTTAACTGCCACGGCTAAAGTAACTAGAGTTCCTCTTCCTCCTGACGTCATATCTCCTATCTGTCTAAAGCCCTGACGTCCCACTATTCTGTTCGTATTTTGCACTGTAGTAATGCCTGTTTCATCTACATTTCATATATCAGAAGGGGACATTCAATATTTTGAAAATAGCTGTAAGATTGACCAAAACAAAGCATTGTTGTTTCGATTAAATCTGGTTGCACGAGATAGACTTGTTGCGATCTGATCGACAGCTTTTTATTTCTCTTCAGAAAAGAGGTAAACCAATCAGGGCCTGCCGTTTCACGCTCAGTCCAGGAGTCTGGAACCACATAGGTGTATATAAATCTCCTGACTTCCTTTGGTTTCAGACAAAAAAAAATAATTAAAAATACAAAACCAAGAGAAAATTATTATAAAAAAATTAAAAAAAATTAAAAAACACAAAACCAAGAGAAAATTAATAAAATATAAAAAAACACAAACAAAATTATTATAATAATAAAATTGTATACTATTATTAGGTCTAGCATAGTTAGAATTAATAACTAACCCACATGTGACAATCAACTACGCCGGAATGACTGCAGACCGCCGACAACACTCTACTCAACAATCCTGATCACCTTTCACCAATCGCTCATTTCATACCATTACTTCCTTAGTCACGGCCGGACGCCACTGGAATAACAGACTAGGTCAACCTTCTAGCCAGAGAATAACGCTAGCGCCACTGTCGGCCCCAGATGGGGAATGGATATGTAACCAACCGCGTCAAACCTATTCCCCACAGTCAAGTTAAACCTTTCGATCCTCTTCCCGGAAATCGACTAATGAAATATCAACATCTCATCATCATACCTTATACANACAAAACCAAGAGAAAATTAATAAAATAAATTAAAAATAAAACAAACAAAAATATTATAATAATGAAATTGTATATTAGTATTAGGTCTAGCATAGTTAGAATTAATAGCTAACCCACATGTGACAACCAAATACGCCGGAATGACTGCAGACCGCCAACAACACTCTACTCAACAATCCTGATCACCTTTCACCAATCGCTCATTTCATACCATTACTTCCTTAGTCACGGCCGGACGCCACTGGGATAACCATCTAGGTTGTCTACTAGCCAGAGGATAATCTTGGCGCCTGGGGCGGCCCCAGATGGGGAATGGAAATGTATCCACCTCACTCCTAATCCCAAGAAAAGAAAATCCTACCCCAACAAGCAACTCTTATTACCCTTGCCACCGCCGGACTCCACTGGGATAACCGACTAGGTCAACCTTCTAGCCAGAGAATAACGCTGGCGACACTGGTGGCCCCATATGTGGAATGGATATGTAATCAACCGCGTCAAACCTTATCCCTACAGTCAGTTTAACCTTTCGATCCTCCTCCTGGAAATCGACTCATGAAACCAAACATCTCATCATCATACCTTATACACACCTTCCCACATCCCAGTCAAGAAAATCCTCCCCAAATCCCGAGGCCCAGCGAACTCATTCAGTTTCACCAATTTCACCTCACAATTAATTAATTATACAATTTTAATGTACAAGGTATTAAAATCATACACGAGGTCAGGATTAACGATAGTGACTCTATACTCGAACACAAATATAGCCCTTTCACAGACAACCTAGCTTGGCGTAACTGTCAAGTTGGTAGCTCTGTGTCGGGCAACAGCCGAACGGTGGTGTCAGGCCGAAATAAATATCTTAAGCTTTCGCCATGCATTCTACGAGCAGCTTCTCTTGCTCAGGCTCAAACACCTGCACATAAGAAGCAGACAGAAATTAGTTCGATGTCTTTGAGTAGGCCTATAGGAAAGTGAAGTTATATAAATAAATTAATAATTGAATAAAAATACAATGATTTTGCTTACCTTCCATGGTTTGGCATAGCTAAATCGTGCCAAGGGTGAAGATGTCGGTGCTGATGCCTCAGGCTCTGGTGCTGATGCCACAGGCTCTGGTGCTGATGTCACAGGCTATGGTGCTGCTGCCACAGGCTCTGGTGATGATGTCACAGGCTCTGGTGCTGATGTCACAGGCTCTGGTGCTGATGTCACAGGCTCTGGTGATGATGTCACAGGCTCTGGTGCTGATGTCACAGGCTCTGGTACTGATGTCACACACAGGCTCTGGTGCTGCTACCACAGGCCGTGGTGCTGATGCCACAGGCTCTGGTGATGATGTCACAGGCTCTGGTGCTGATGTCACAGGCTCTGGTACTGATGTCACACACAGGCTCTGGTGCTGCTACCACAGGCCGTGGTGCTGATGCCACAGGCTCTGGTGATGATGTCACAGGCTCTGGTGCTGATGTCACAGGCTCTGGTACTGATGTCACACACAGGCTCTGGTGCTGCTACCACAGGCCGTGGTGCTGATGCCACAGGCTCTGGTGATGATGTCACAGGCTCTGGTGCTGATGTCACAGGCTCTGGTACTGATGTCACACACAGGCTCTGGTGCTGCTACCACAGGCCGTGGTGCTGATGCCACAGGCTCTGGTGATGATGTCACAGGCTCTGGTGCTGATGTCACAGGCTCTGGTACTGATGTCACACACAGGCTCTGGTGCTGCTACCACAGGCCGTGGTGCTGATGCCACAGGCTCTGGTGATGATGTCACAGGCTCTGGTGCTGATGTCACAGGCTCTGGTACTGATGTCACACACAGGCTCTGGTGCTGCTACCACAGGCCGTGGTGCTGATGCCACAGGCTCTGGTGATGATGTCACAGGCTCTGGTGCTGATGTCACAGGCTCTGGTACTGATGTCACACACAGGCTCTGGTGCTGCTACCACAGGCCGTGGTGCTGATGCCACAGGCTCTGGTGATGATGTCACAGGCTCTGGTGCTGATGTCACAGGCTCTGGTACTGATGTCACACACAGGCTCTGGTGCTGCTACCACAGGCCGTGGTGCTGATGCCACAGGCTCTGGTGATGATGTCACAGGCTCTGGTGCTGATGTCACAGGCTCTGGTACTGATGTCACACACAGGCTCTGGTGCTGCTGCCACAGGCCGTGCTGCTGATGCCACAGGCTCTGGTGCTGCTGTCACAGGCTCTGGTGCTGCTGCCACAGGCTCTGGTGCTGCTGTCACAGGCTGTGGTGCTGATGCCATAGGCTCTGGTGCTGCTGTCACAGGCTCTGATACTGATGTCACACACAGGCTCTGGTGCTGCTGCCATAGGCCGTGGTGCTGATGCCACAGGCTCTGGTGCTGATGCCACAGGCTCTGGTGCTGCTGTCACAGGCTCTGGTGCTGATGCCACAGGTTCTGGTGCTGCTGTCACAGGCTCTGGTGCTGCTGTCACAGGCTGTGGTGCTGATGCCACAGTCTCTGGTACTGCTGTCACAGGCTGTGATGCTGCTGGGTTGTACTTCACGAAGTATCTATTCAGTTTTCTGAACGGTACGCCCAAATCTTGCGCAGCTCCTCTAATGGAACGATGTTCTACTTTCACTGCAAGTACAGCTGCTTTCATTGATTTGGCAGGTACCACACCCCTGGTAGTCTTATTCTTGGATGTGCGCACCATCGTGATATCTGTAGAAAATTTTATAAAGACTATTTTTTTAAACTTAGTTATCTATTTTATATATTAGCAAATAAAGTAAAAATAAATTACGAAGCTGGCTGTGTATTATTGTTGTTAAAATTTCTTTTCAGATTGGTTATATAAACAAACTAGTAATATATAAAGCATCTTACCAGGTATTGTGTCAATGTGCCCCATCGCCATGTTTGTTTTTCCGACTAACCTAGCAGTGTCATCTCCAACAAATTCATGTCACTTGATAGCTAAAAGTAACGACTAAACAGTACTATTTAAGAATACTATACAGTAAAAACTAGACATAAAGGTTGTACAGTTCTACAAAGGAGTATGCATGAGAGAGAAAATTTACCCCCCCAAGTACAATAAACACTAGATTCGTCATTCTACTATGAAGGCTTCATCATTCTCACTGCCACCAACGAAGACAAAAGATGGTTGATAGATACACCCCCTGTGTGACTCATGGCGAAATCCTGTACTCCGTTAGGGAACCGCAACCGGCGTGCCAACGTTCCCGTAGCCAACCTGCACTGGCCTTTCCATTCAGTAATATATAAATATCAACACAAATCAGACTATAACAACATTAACTCATTCAAGTGGGCTGGACAAAATAAACAATACAACGTGGGCCACTACATTGGGCAAGTAGCGTGCCCACGAGTTGAACACCGTACAAAGGTACAACAATAGAAAGATTAGAGACTGATATCAGTCAAAGACCCAACTATATCATGGAACAAATATATAGATAGCCTGATTTATACCATTTTTTGATCCAAAGATTTAGCCTAGCCTGAAGCTGGCCATATATATTGGGCGTCTGGGTATTGCCTAGGTATTCAAGACTATGCATTATGGATGTATAAAAACAAATCATAAATTTTACATTCAAAAACTCATCTTATGGACATAGCAAAAACTAGTCAGAACGCTGACATTTAATATTATGTATCATGGTGACATATCATGAAGATCCTATCAAGGATGACTAGATTAAATTGTCATAGTGACAGGCTTTACTTCATCTGTGGCGAGAAGGAGAGACCGATGCCTCAAACATCGTAATCACCGCTGATTTAGTTCAATTGTCCTCGTTTAACTTCTATGATATCATCTGAAGAATCGTTACAATAGAATACAAAATGGGAAGAGAGGGGTCGCTTTTTTATACAAGATTCGCTGACATATTAGGGAAGGGACATCTACAAGGATGGGGGAGTGGGTAACATATTTTTGTATTTTTTTGCTATACCTTCTCTGGAATATCTAATTTTGGCCTTGCTTTTTCCTTTTAATTGCACTTTTCGTTCAAATTACAAAGCCTCAGTAGAATTATTTAGCAAAAAGTCAACTGAACCGAAAGAGTATTTGTTGATGTTTACAGTTTCTCCCTTATTTTCTACGGTGCATGCTTTAAGGGCTGGTTCAAGAGTCAGACCTAGTACGCCTAAAGTGCGGTGCTATAATAAATACGAGACGACATCTAACTAAACCCCGATGGAAGGGGCCAGTCTCGCACATAAAACTGGCCCATTCCACTCTGTTATAGGTAGTTGTCGTCTCGTATTTATTATAGCGTAGCACTAAAGGCGTATCAAGTCTGACTCTTGAACTGGCCTAAAACCCTAAAACATTATTCAAAGATATAATGATACGAATTTTAAAACAACTTAATAAAATATTAAAATTCAAGTTACAATCACAAAACTAAACTAATCAACACTGAAATAAACCTTTTATAAACACTCGGAATGTAACGATCACGAGTCAGGGATAGCCGGCCTACTGGTCACGTTCAGTGGCCGAGATGAACAGTTCCGCGCGAATTACCCTCCATTGCTTACCGCAGGACTGACTCTTCGGCTGCGTTAGGCGGAAAGGTATCAGCTTATCTTGCCAAAAGGAACTGACACATTCGCTTTGCGTGCTTGTTAACATGTCACCGCGCTTTAAAAATCGGGCCACTAGTTTTTCAATTTCACATCTGTTTTATGTAAGGGGATGATTTATCTCTTTTTTCAAAACCTTTTGGGATTGCTGAGCTTATCCTGCCTACCCTGACGCCTCGCTGGTTAAGTATAAGTTGTGCCCTTATAGAGATAACCCTAACGGTAATATGGCTCTAGCTACTTACCGTTTGGTCCAAATGTTGTTTAGTTTGTGTTTGGGCGGCCTGGCGTCCATACATTGAACGGATCAAACCATTTTTATTTTTCTACACCTCACTAAGTTACTTTGGATGATTTTAAAAACAATCAATTAAACAAAGTGTTAATAAATTTAAATAAAGTATATAAAATAACTCAATACAACAATTATTGAACAATCCATACAGCATGAAAATATGATTGTGCCATCCTTTCTTTTAAATAGTTTCAAAATTGAGCTTTGCCCAAATGGTATCAAAATGTCAAAATATCAGGAAAATTTTTGCTAAAAATTAATTATTTCAACTATGATGTATAGAAGGTATTCAAAGTGCTCACAAATATACCATATAACGCATAATAAAATCAATTTCAAACCAAACACGTAACCAAATTTGCAGAAATCAAACTCAAATTATTTGATTATAATTTTCTATTCAGTTGTTATCGATTACACTATCCCTAGATAGAAATTACAAAAGGTCAAGACTCATCATATTTGAATTATTATCTCAGACGAGAATCTAGTGTCAATGGTATCAACCTCAAAAGTTCGACTAAAATCCAGTGTATTGCTAGCAATCCATTCAAAAATCAAATTTTACCCTTTTGGTGCAATCGTTCCACTCTTCCCAGCATTAGTGGAATTGGTTTGTAAGGCTAAACTCACTCTAGCGTAGTTTTCTTTCTTATTTAGAAACATAACATTGACAAATCCCCAGAGAAATACCCACCCGTTAATAAAATAACATTAATAGCTTTCAAGACATCAATGTACCATGTGAGAGACAGGCCAGACCTCAAGAGCTAGAATTAAAGTGTAGTCAGATTCAGATCCATATCAAATAAGTATATGTAATCATCTATTTTTTTCATTCAAAGGGAATTTTTTACTATTGAATATGTAAGCTGAAAGAATATAGTTCAAATTATTTAAATAAAATGTGTGTTGTTAAAAAAATATCTTAGTTTATTAACATTATTATTATTATTAATTGTTAGGTATTCTGTTTTAAGACAGGTCCATTCCTTTTGTCGGTGAATTTAAACCGCCCATGCACCCTGTCCTCTGCCTCCTCCTTCAACACGCAGAATTTTCTGCTTTCATTCAAGTAAGTTAATATTTGCATACTCCTTCCTAAGATCCTTTTCTCTCAACCTTTCCTTCTATGACGTCGTGCAGAAGAAAGTTCCTCCTAAGGATAAGTAAGATCCAATTTCTTTTGCACCGAAGAATCACATCTAAAATGGTTTCTTTCTCACCCACTCTTCTTAGGACTTGTTCATTTGTCACCCTGTCTTCAGTTCCAAATTCAACTTGGTGTAAAGCAGTAACCACTTCTTGTTGAAAGTTTCGTTGGCCCTGGCAATCCTCGACATAATGTCAATGGTGTAGTAGACATTTTTGTCAGCATACTTCTCAGTTACTTGAACTGTTATATGTTGTCCATCTTCTGGTTTAATATCACGTATCTGGATAACTTCCTAGAAGAAGATATAATCCCATCAATAGCTTTATTTCAAAACAAAGGCTCCAGAAAAGGCTTTAAACGATTATCCGTTCTTGAAAAGCAATGGTCTACATTAGCAAAAAAACAATATCCTTATTTTTTTAAATATTATCTCACTTTAAAAACAAATCATATTTTAAGTCAAGTTTGAAACTATAGCGAAAAAAGGAGATTAATTAAATTTTCTGGCCAATCTGATTTTATAAAATACGAATTATTTTGAATGAAAATAAATTGTAATGGTGTTAACGATATCAAAAATTATAAGTTAACAGCATGGCCTATTATATTTATGAAAACCTATTGCTAGTATAAGCTATGGCTACATTGTTATACAATATTTTTTTAAATATGTATCTTAACATATATGTTTATAGGAGGGAGAAACTTTGTTAACTTAGGTCGAAACAATTAGGGAGGATTGAATGAGCATCGTTGGTAGTTCAGTGGGGCTCAAGACCAAAACTATTGGTGTAATTCACGTGACCAGGTGACTTATATCTATACAGTGTATTTAATGTATTAATATATCTACTGTGTAGAATACTAAAAACAATCTAGATGATACCTTAACTGCAAACCTTGGCAAACAATATTACAAAAAGTACAAAAATTGTATTTAATAATTACATTGTACATATTTATCGGATATAAAAGAATTAGTTTCACTTTGAAGAAACTTGTATGAGGGGGCCTTTGAAATATAATAGGTAGTAGTAGTATGACCAAATTTCATTGTTGTCAAAATTACAAAATTGAAATTTTATGGAGCATATTTAAATTAACGCAATTCAAAGAGTCAAACGAAAGTAAGCAGAGTGGAATAAAGAGGTTCATGAAATGAATGTAATTAAATTTGCTCTGTCTTTCGTATGAAATCCGTTCTTCCTGACAATAAGTGTCTTAATCAATAATGGGGAAGGTCTCAGGCACAGTTTCATTGATATCGCGTTACTTTCAAGTGTACGTATGTAGGAATTATAATATAATAATAGTATGTAGGATTTATAATATAATAATAGTATGTAGGAATTATAATATAATAATAAAATTACACTTTCAATTATATTTAACTAAAATTTCAATTAATAATAACAAAAAGATTAAGTTACCGGAAACAATCTAAAACCACGGTTTGTATGCCTTCATGAGTTTATTTAGCTGTACAAGGTATTAGCTCAGAGATATTACTAAATATATTATCTTTGAAAAATGATGTGCATACTTAATATAAGTACAAATAAATGCACTTGTTATAATGTTTAGATATTGATGCTTATTACTTACTAATTGTCGTTGTCTCTTGTTGTCTTGTTATCAGTACATAGTACTTGTTACTGTCTATTGTTATAGTACTACGAGGTGGACCTCTATCTGAGACAGAAGTGTATCAGTACTTAGTACTTGTTACTGTATCTTGTTGTAGTACTACGAGGTGGA
>CABFOV010009720.1:6634-18474 GCA_902141375.1 Timema poppense
GCTATTTGCTAAAAAAAAAAAAATCGTAGTATTACAGGAACTAGTTCTTGGGCTGCTATAACTTTCCTGAAGCTTGTGTCTGTTTTTCTTGATATCGGCTTAATCTTCCCAAGTAATAACTCATTGTCAGAGCTAGACATACGTATGCATTTTTGAAGCTTCTTTCCGTAGAAGAGGCTATCTTTCTTAATTATATTTTAGTAATCAATTTACACCACACGCATTTCTCTTTGGCACTCCTGGTCGAGCCCAACATTTGTGCTTTTATTTTTGTGGTACACTTGCAAACATTACTACATAAGCAGCGACCGCTACTAAAACGCCTTCGTCCCACATGTTGACACAAACCATAAACAGTTTATCCAGTGTAGACACGGTGTTGGATATATATTTAACCATAGAAAACAAACTAAACATGATGATACAAAAACGTTCTTCCAGTCTGTAGAGGTTGTTGACTGAAATCGATTAAGTAGTTTTTGAATGCGAAACATTTTTAAACATTATTACAAAATTTATCTATGTTTTTCCAGTGGAGACACAACTTTTCGACAATGACTATATACTATAATCTTTATTTAAATGGACAAATCAACTACACATAAACATCTGAAGGTATTTAAACTAGTAGCAAAGATAGGTTTTATTTTACCATTGCGTCTTACTACCTGTTCGGGTTATACTTCTATATACTTACTAAGTTAACGGATTTAGGGATTTGCGTGGAGGGTGAGTGTAAACCCATTTTAGAAAACCGCTCCCAGCACACCTGATTGAGATTCGAACCTCGATCTTCCCTTCATCGGCAGTTTTGTCTAGTGCGAGAGTAGCGCCTTATACCATGCGGCCACCGAAGTGGGTAAAGATAGTATTATTTTAGTTGTGTACAGTAATATAAAATTATATTTACTCAACTGAAAATGAATCATGTAGCTACTGACTACCCTTGACACTTTTCAAGTGTTCTTCAAGTCTTAAGTAAAATTAGATCAATAAGTTAATCTACTTAATTTGAATCTGAAATTCACTTTTATACCCAGTAGCGCGGCTAAAGGAAGGGGAGGGGTAGTCGCCTACAAGAGGTCAGACCCAATTTTATTATTTACTGATAAAAGAATTAAAATGTAAATATATAACAAAACACTTAAATTTCCCAATAATTCAAATTCTTATAAATAAAACAATATAACTCAACTTTGATTTTTTAAATATATGTATATAATATCTCAACATATGGTGGAAACTTAATCTTAAAATATTCAAGCATGAATACAGCGTAGAAAATGTTCGAACTTTCACACAATGTAAGGAGTTTGAAATTATAGTTGGACATGGAGCAACAATTGATAAAAAGGCACAAAATAAGTTTAAAAAATAAGTGACGACGTCTAGGGAAATACTTGCAAGATTGTTGGATAGGGCTAGATTCCTAGCGAAACAGAATTTAGTCTTACGGGATCATCGAGAAGGAATTTATTATGAGACTAATGATGTATCTGAATCAACAGGAAATAGAAGATTTTTTTTATATAGAATTAGTTTATTTGTTGGTGAAATACGATCCAGTGCTACGTGAACATGTCCTAAGAATCAAGCTGGGGTAAAGGTTTACTAAATCCTATATGTCGCCTACTATTCACAACGAGTTTATAGAAAATTTGGAAGAAAATGTAAGAAGCAAAGTTATCGAGCGAGTAAAAGAAGCCAAATAATTTTCTATAATATTCGACAGCACTCCTGATTTTTTTTCATAAGGATCAAAAGAGTCAAGTTTGGCGCTATGTTGTGATCGATGGAAATAAAGTGACGTTAGGAGAATCATTTGTTGATTTCATTGAAACAAAAGATAAAACCGCCGAGAATATTTCAACTGTTTGCAAAAATTAGAAAACGATGGAAGTGGTACTCAAAGTTGTAGAGTACAAGCATATGGTAATGCTGATTTGATGGTTGGTCAACATAATGGCGTCCAAAGACTTATCAAAGAATTTAATACAAAAGCAGAATTTGTCACAAGTACAAATCATACGCTGAATTTGGCGGGTATTCATGCAGTTTCTGTTGCTTTTTTTTTTTTAACTGTGGTGAGTTTATTTGTGTTTTTTCTTCTTTGACACATGACTGGGATATTCTGACTTCAGTCATTTGTCAAAGTGTCAAGTACGTAGTAGAAATTCGATGAAGTACAAGGGGAGAAACTGCTAGTATCGTAAAATATATATATGTGTTTTTTCGAAAATCTGAAGTGTTTTAGAACAGTTAACTGGTGATAAAGAAAATACCAGGTCAGATGCTGGCGTGCTGCTTGGTGCGTTTCAATCGGTTCCCTTTTTGTACTTTCCTGGCCCGTGGGGATCCTTCCTTCTAGGAATTAACAACACACAGGTCTATCTCCAAGCAAAAGAATTAAAAGTACAAAATGTGATATAAAACTCGAGGCTTTGAAAGAATTTCTAACTGAAAATAGGAACGAACTAGTTAACAATTCAATAGCCTATGCCAAATAAATTTGTGAAAATCTTGGGATAGTCATGGAACGTCAAAGTCGATGAAAAATCACTAGATGCTGAATTATCGTACTAAACTGAGTTGAGAAGAGAAATATCTTCTTTGCTCTACAGAGTGATCCAATAAATTACTCTCAGATTGCAACAGCTTAATGTTTTTGCTGAGAAATTTTCCTTTCTCACACCATCGAATCTTTTGATTTACAAATGTATCAACTAAACAATGGCTAACCGTATGATGCTATTTATAAGGAAGAGTTCCTCGTTGAGAGAAAAATACTAGAGAATGTATATTGTTGTTGCTGCTACGCAAGACGAAACATAGACGTGGGAGCAAGATTCCCTTGAACTTTTGCAGTTTATTTAAAAAAATACAGTCTTGGGAACTCTTTTTCAAATATTGTAATACTTTTACGAGTTTTCCTAACAATTTTTGTTAGTGTTGCTGCCTTTGAACGGAGTTTTTTTGGAATAGAATTGATCAAGAATTACTTTAGACATACAATGGGTACCTTACTGTTGAGAAATATTGCCGTACTTTCTATAGAACAGCAACTAACAGACGAAATAATCATCATTAATATCATATGCAATTTTTCTAACAGAAAAAAAAAATAAAAATGTTGTAATTAAATTATGCACTTCAGAAGTAAACAAGGTGTATTATTTCCCCCCAACCACACCCTAAGTGCAGTTTTGACATTTTCCTAAGTATGTTGTGTATTTAGACGGGTGGCAAACTCAGGCACCGCCCCGGGTGGCACCAGCTCTAGCTACGCCACTGTTTAAATATTTTCTAATCTCACTTGAATAAACGTTTACATTTGTAAAATTTCTTCAAATATCTCAAATAAAGAAACTTAATAAATATAAACTCTGCTTTAGCATTAATGCTTAAAATTGTATTCAGCTCACTTTACAGAATCTGTGAACTATTATGCCATTCCCAAATTTCCCGCGTTTAATTTATTTACGAATCATTTTCCCAGCATGCTAAAGTGAAGAAAAATGGCGTTCAACTGAATGTATATTATTTGTGTATCAAATCGCGGTTCATCTTAATATATCAATGGCGTTTTTGCGGTGATGTTTATGTTCAATATATAACTTATCCTCGTAATTAATTGTACATAGATTAGTTTTGTTTGTATAATCGTTTCTTGCGCGCGGTTGATAAGCTTTGTTAGTAGACATTTTGGATTTTCTGTGTGTTTGGTGTCGGTGTATTTTCTTTCTGCGGATAAACTAGGATCAATGAAATAAAGTTACAGAAATATCAAAGTGGTAAGTTTTGATGGTCTTTTACCTGGTTGTGGCTCTATTATGTTCACGCCATTGGTGTAATGACGATTATTTTCTCGAGTATTGGTTTGCTGTCAAAGCGTGCTGCCATTGTTTTCAGTGTCAATTTTTTTTTAAATGTCATCTAAAGCTCTCCTTTGTTTTTCACATATAAAAAACAGTTCATTGCACTTAAAAGTTTTCAATTGCCATTGTTGACGTATATTGTCTATTTTAATTTCAGTTGTGGAATAAATGAAGTGGTTAGGAAGTGATCAAAGCGGAATGCTGAGCCACACAAATGGGCATGTGTCATCGCCACAAATTATGAGACAGCAGGTTAGTATTCTTTTGTTCGAGTGATGGGTAAACTCTCTACAATTGATACGTCATTGGGAAAGAACACATTTACTAGTTATCGCTATTTGATAATATTTAGATGGTATTTGCTTACATCCTTTTGTGTATAAAGTAAAAAAAAAAAAACTGGCACTGTTTGATACATTTTAATTCTTAACTTGATAGCGAGGTCGTTCACAGGGTACTACTGGGGAACATTATTTTGTTTCTTTGTCCAACAGCTTACATATTAAAAAAAAACAACCACAACTCGGTAGGTATATCAAATAACAATTTTAATAGTCCTATTATCTATCTCGGGTTCTGGTATTTATTGGTATATTAGCTGACATTACAAAGAATGCTAGACAGACATTTTAGTTAAAATCGTATTAACCTATTATAACTTATATTAGTTCTATCCGAAGCAATATTATAATCACTGGTCTTTGTTCACATGGCATGTAAGCTAATTATATTTATAATATGATCACACACTAAACAAGATATCAGCTTATTTTCCTTCCATTTTAAATCTTAGATAGAAACTAAATATTGTTTAAATAATTTAAAGGAGCACACTACACAAAACATTGTCCTCAAGAGTTAGGGTAAAAGTCAAAAGTAATTAACAATTATTAGAAAAGGCTTAACGTGCACAAATGGGGAACCAAAAAGATTTCTCATGAAAACGCTATGATTTAAAAAAATTATTACCGGTAACTTAACTCTATTGTTAATGTTTGTGAAATAGTTCTTACCAAAGGCCGATGTGGGTCTTGATGCCACCCCTTGTCAAAAGTTAAAATTGCAACATTGTAAAGTATAACAAATAATCAAAACTGTTCACAATTATTTCATATAAATTATAATAAACTAGCATTTAGAAGTGAAGATATTTAGTTTACTATTGTTTACAATATAGGCCTGTTTGTTTATATGCATAATATTACAAGTAATACCTATTTAGTATTATGTTAACTCCGTACCGATATATCTAAACACCAAACAATTGACAACTCTGTTGAGACTAGCTTCTTCCCGAGGTTCCTACTGGCACACCTTGAGTAGTGATAAAGGGGGGAGGCGGGTGTATGAAAGGAGGGATGGCAACTAGAAACAAAAAAATGTGTGCTACAAATTAAGGATAGTCTCTTTAGATAAAGGGAAACAAATAATATTTTCTCTGTCCAAGAAGAATTTATTTAAGTGTAATTTACGTTGTTCTTAAACTTACAATATTATATAAACATTATTTATTTTTACTAACTATCCAATATAAGGTTTGCGGAGACTTGGGCTCAATATTATGTCACATTATTTTAATCGTAAGGGATTAACATAGGGTTAAGTGATAACTACTACTTTTAATTTTACAATGTTTGGTCAGCACCAATGTCCACGTTAAAAGTGCTCGTAAGTTAACGTGAGGTCTACCTTCTGGCTAGCAAACATAACGTCCACATTAACAAAGTTTAACACTCCGCCATATTGTTTTCAAAGCGATTATTATTAAAGTGAGATTACATTTATTTATCTTATGAACTGGGTGATTTATTGTTTGATTACATGACGACTTTGAAAATGCGTTAAAAGTTTCAAAACAACCAAGAAGACCAAAGAGATTCTCGGAACAAAAATAATTTCCTGGACTTTTATAATGAGGAAGATTTTTTTTTTTTTGTTTTCGTTTTCGTTTATACAAAAATAGTCTTAGAAATTTTTGAAGTGATTGAATAACAATTAGAATTGTTTATTTTAAATTGTTTGTTTTTTTATCTATTCAATTAGCACCATTTTCTTTGATAAAATTTAAACTTAATGTTTATTATTTTCAACATACATTTTAGCAGACAAATAAATACAATAAAAGATAGCAGATAACCTTACGCAAGCATGATAAATTGGACTTGCTTTGATTGATATGTACCCGCCTCGGTGGCGTAGTTGGCTAACGCGCTTGTCGTGTTGAGCTCGACTGCTGAGGACGGGGGAGATCGAGGTTCGAATCTCGGTCGGGTGAACTGGGGGTGGTTTTTCCTAAATGGTTTGCCACTCTTACTCCACGCAAATGCGGGTTCACTTCCTCTAATTCATCCTTCCCAATTCCTAATCCATTACAGTAATTAGTACTTAAAGCGTATAACCCGAACGGGTAGTAAGAAGCGGTGCTAAATATTATTATTATTGATTGATTTGTTTTCATAACAATTCCTTAGACGTTGTAATGACTTGCTTATATTCTCTATGGTAAAATTAAGCCAATCAGAAGCTTTGAAACAAATCTAGTGCTCCGAGAAAGTTAATGATAAGAACTAATGGATGGCACCTGTTCATAATTTGATGGGCACAGAAAAATAGTATTGTAAAACACAACGCTAGGTTCAACCAACGGTTAGATTTTACGAACAGTTAAGTTACGAGAACCTGAACAAGACGTAAGATTGGCCTTTAGTCTCTGAAGTCTTTCTTGACACGCCCCCTGATGGTATTTGATAACTTCCCATGTTTTTAGTGGTACAGTAGTGTGTTAAGATAAACTTAAATATTTATAGTGATATAGTTTTATTTGATCAAAGGATGACAGTTCTCATTCTGTTGTTATTCATCTTATGTTTTGTAAAGGACCCTTCGGGACAATAACCCTGAGATAATACATTTAAACAACAATAATAAAAGTGTGAGAGAATGTCAAAATAGGCCTAGTTGTATTTATATGATGCTTCATTTTTTTGTTATTTAGATTGACTTAAACTTTTTCTATAAAACTCGAGTGGATTAATTTCTCATAGAACTTAATTTCACATTTTAGGCTAGTAGGTCCCCATACACTTGACTGGCTACTCTTTTAACCCCACTGGGGTCCCAATAGACCTGCACGTCCTTCGCTCATGTTTTTGTTGTTATTATTATTATTAGCACCGCGTCTTACCACCCGTTCGGGCTATACGCGCTTACGCTAATGTGTAATGGTAGGGTGATTGTGAGATGAAATGGAGGACCTACAGTTTAACGTGGAATCCGAACCACGGTGGAGGCCTGGCATTCCCCACATTCACAAGATGTCTTGTTAGAGGTGAAGGAGGGGTTNCATTCACAAGATGTCTTGTTAGAGGTGAAGGAGGGGTTTGGTAATCAGATAAATCTGTGCCGGGACCGAGGATTGAACCCCGGACCTCCAGCACAATGTTTTTGTTCTTAGATCTTTTAGTGTAGGATGGGGCAATTAAAGTGAATCAATTTTATGTTGGCAATAGTTCTACTGGTTAACGGTATGAGTGGTCATAGTGAGAGAGGTGGCAATAGGTGCTCTGTGACCTTGGATTCATTACACAATGGATAGTTGGTCGGTGCAACAACGCGTATTTGCTGTGGAACAATTTATGAAAAGACACTCCACTGTTCAAGATCAATGCGCATGTAGATGGGAGTTTGGTGACACGCGTGGCCAGGGACCAGTGCTATGAAGCAAAACAACAATTGGCGTGCAAGTGGATCAGTGCAGAACAAACCACATACACTTTTAAAAACATCCGAAAAACATAGAGCGCATGAGGGTGGCCATGGAGCAGAGTCAAAGTTGATGAGCACGGCGATACGCTCATACATTGCAACTGTCTCGAAGGAGTCTTTCCAGAATTTTGCACCTAGATTTACGATTTCATCCATACAAAATTCAATTAGCGCAAGAACTTAAATCTTGAATTTCTAAACACTATTGTATTGACTGACGAGGCTAATTTATTCATCATAATCTGGAATTTTTAAACACTCTTGTAGTGACTGACGAGGCTAATTTATTCATCATAATCTGGAATTTCTAAACACTCTTATAGTGACTGACGAGGCTAATTTATTCATCATAATTTGGAATTTCTAAACACTCTTATAGTGACTGACGAGGCTAATTTATTCCTGAAAGGTTTTTGTAAATAAACAAAATTTCCGAGACCGGGCAACTTAAAATCTGTGATAAATTCACGGAATTCCAGTTTATAGTGAAAATGTTGTTGTGTGTTAAGAGACATTGCGTTATTTCTTTAAAAATTCTGACGGCTGAGCAACGACCGTGAACTCGGAACAAGGTATACAGAAACGATAACAGATTTTGCATTGCCAAGAATGGTGCACATTTGAGTTACATTATTTTTGCACAGTAAATTATAACGTTTGTTTCCAAAGCTTTTAAAAAACCTGTCGACTATTTCATTTAAAATTTTTTCTTTTGGATTGTTTTCTATTTTATTATGAAAATAGTTTGGTTTAATTGCTCCACCTTGTATTGATGTAAATCATCAATATATATTTTTATTTTGATAATAAGGTGCAGATTTCAGGCTTAATTGCTAAAGCATGGACTGTAAAGGCTTTGGTCTTACCAATTTTATCTTTTATCACTGTACGGTGCCTTATTAGTTCTAATATTAAATGGAGCAAAACGGAATCAATTTAAATAAATTGACGTTTTTTTGAGTCCAGGATTAGGAACAAATTAATGCATTCACTCACTTTGCTCTTGGAGGCAATTTAATATGTAGTAGTGTTAATAAATACTACTAACCTATTATAGAACTGTTATATTATTAATATGTATTAGAGTAGGGCTGTGTATCTGTTATATTTTTATACTTGGCCCTTCCTTTGTCATTCCATCGTAACACTTAAAATGAGTTAAAATAGTGATTAATGCTGTCCACAACACCTGTGATATTTCAACAATGTTCAACATGTTGCTGTTGACAGTTTGACCCGAACAATGTCCAGCTGTCCCGAACCCAAGACGATGCAATGGTGGGTTATGTTTACCAGCGCCCCCAGTCCCACCCGGGATTCCCCCCATTGTCGCAGCAGCCGCCCCTGCTCGGCAAACTGCAACCCCGTTGGGAGGGAGGCACCACGGACGTGAGTTGGAGTCTAAACACTACCCAAGCTTGAACCCTTACTAACATTCAACTGATTCTAACGTAACTTACTGTACGGCATCAAATAATATATTGCCTGTTTGATTCACACAATGCTCTCACATTATTTTCAACATTTCACTGTTCATGATACATCCTAGAGATTGATCTCAGTAATCCTGGTATTGATCACGCATGGAGTACCATGAAGACTACATAGCAAGGTTAGATGCAGGCTAGTGTGATCTCGGTAATCCTGGTATTGAGCACGCATGAAGTACACATGAAGACTACATAGCAAGGTTAGATGCAGGGTAGTATGATCTCAATAATCCTGGTATTGAACACACATGAAGTACCATGAAGACTACATAGCAAGGTTAGATGCAGGCCTGTGTGATCTCGGTAATCCTGGTATTATGACTTTCCTGTAAAATGTACTAAACTAGATGTCTTTTACGATTTTACGGGTCCTAATATTATTTTTTACAAATGTTTATATACTTTAGGTTTGGTTTTAAACGCCGTGAAGACGTAGTTCGATTATTGTAATGTATATTGTATCGATGTATCAATGTGAATTTCATGAGCAATGATATAGCTGCCTGTATGTGTACATCAATATTTGTTTCGAGATGAATTTCATCAGCTAGCTTATATTTGTTTGTCTACAATCGGCAGTCAAGATGGCCATGCTAAACATAATTAATATATCATATGATTGAAGTAAATTAAAAAAAAGTTTTGTTGTCATGGTACAGCATTTCTGAAGTGTAATGTTTTGTATTTCATATTATTTATTGAGTATGGCACAAATAGTGAGGTGTTAATGAGGTTAGCTAGCATGTTCTCTTGGGATAGTTTGACTATTAAGACTACAATCATTTAAAATGGGTACCATTAAAAACTATCAAAGATTCAGGGATCAATATAATGTCGATTTTCTATTTACTAAGATGTCTCAAAAGGGAGATATATTTGCTTTTTTGTATGTTTTGTCATTGCAATATCAACATAGCACATGGTGAGAGAACGCGTGTAACAGTTCATGTTATAAGTGTGAAACACATGACAAATCTGAAAATGCCAGGGAGAAACCCGCAAAAAAACAGGTTGTTTCACCAAATCTGGAAATGCCGACTGGGATGTAATAAGAGCAGAGTGCTTATTCACTTCATTCTTAGTAGAGCATAATATACCCTTAACTACTGCAGTTCATGCGGGCAAATTGCTAAGAAAAATGTTCCCTAACTCCGAGGTTGCAAAGAAATATGGGTGCGCAAGAACTAAATGGCGGCTATTTTAAGAAAAATGGCTTCTGGCACAACAACTGGTGTAGTCCAGTGTTTACAAAATATATCCTTTGCTGTTGCAACGCATGGTAATAACAACACAAATGCAAAGCTATATATGTCATTGTGGTAACATCTTACGACCAAAAGCAATAGAAAATTGTAAATGCTGTTCTTTCCATCCCTGCATTGAAAGGCGACTACTGGACGGAAAATAGGTAATTTAGTGCTTTCACAGTTTGAACTCAAGAAAGTACTAGTTCAGTTGAGCATTGTATAAAAATAAAATGAGCTCATTGTTACTGGTTGCATTTGTCATTTAATAAACCGAAGAAATCAAACAAAGGTTCCACAATATGCAGGAATTATATAAAGGCTACTTAATATGAAGAAATCGAACAAAGGTTCCATAATATGCAGGAATTATATAAAGGCTACTTAATATGAAGAAATCGAACAAAGGTTCTATAATATGCAGGAATTATATAAAGGCTACATAATATGCAGGCGTCGTACAAAGGTTCCATAATATACAGGAATTATATAAAGGCTACATAATATGAAGGAATTATATAAAGGCTACTTAATATGAAGAAATCGAACAAAGGTTCCATAATATGCAGTTATTATATAAAGGCCACATAATCTGAAGGAATCGTACAAAGGTTCCATAATATGCAAGAATAATATAAAGGCTACATAATATGAAGGACTCGTACAAAGGTTCCATAATATACAGGAATAATATATAGGCTACATAATATGCAGGAATTATTTAAAGGCTACATCATAGAAGGCTTCTTTCAAGGATTTCACTTGTCCTATATTTTCAGCATGTGTCCTGTATTGTCTTGTATTTCCCATATTTTTGAAGTTTGTCCTGTATTTTTTTAGCTCAATATTTATTTCCATTGCTTTTATTTATTATCTTTCTTGGCTATCATCTATACATGTACTAACATCTTTTGTGAACAAACAATTTTTATCATTTTAAGCTCATTTTGGTTTCTTATATATTTTTTGTATTGTTACTTATTTAGTAAAGACAATATTTCAGAGTAGATTGAACAAAAATATATAAAACAAGTTTCTTTTATTTCAAGTTGTTTAACGTGCACTTTCTGAACCAAATGATTATATCAGCACTTGAGAATTTCTATGAGCAAGTTCGAAAGAGTCTACCAATTTTGCCGGTAAAGGTATTTTCGCGTACCCTCCAGGATTTTTTTTACACGTCACAACCGATACGGAACCGACGGCTTTACTTCCCCTTCGAAAGAAGTTGTGCTATAGATTTTTATCGCTCAAGAAAGACCTGTCGAGCCAGGCTAGGTTTGAACCCTCAAACACCGGGTTCTGAGGTGAACACCTTACCCCAAGACCACCTAGGTTTACTAAAACAAGTATTTATTTATAATATTTAGCACCGCGTCTTATTCCCCGTTCGGGTTATACGCTTTAAGTACTAATTACGCTAATGGATTAGGAATTGGGAAGGTTGAATTAGAGGAAGTGAACCC
>CABFOV010009721.1:0-18470 GCA_902141375.1 Timema poppense
CCAGCACTAACGTAGCACTAACGATTGCACTAGGTCCGGTCGTTAGTGCTTTCATGGGCGGGGCCAAGTTTATGCACCTCCTCTCCTTCGCGTGTCACGACCACTCTTCATATCATACGGACTCGCCTGCAACCGACAAGGAATGCAAACAGCGTAGCACCCCTGTGTGGCGGGCTATGAATGGCCAGTCAGGACGGATTTTATTACAATTTTATTCTAAGAAAGCTTACTAATACAAATTAAATTTCTTAAGGATCCGGCAGAGAGCCTAGAAATTTACTTTTTGTGTGTGTTTCAAAGGATTGAATATTATAATATCAATTCTTTGTAAACCTGTTCTTAAAATCATACTATATATCACACACATATTTTGGGCATAGATTTTAAGCATTTCTAAAATTAATTACGATCTTAAGAGCCATAAGTTTTCATCGCCCTCTTAATCTCCCCTCTTCTCCTGCAAGCACCCCTGAGACGATCTATCTCACGGCGTGAGGATGTGAATCAACTTAAAACAGGTTTTTATTTATTGGGCGCATTATTTTTCCAGTCATTACAGCCCAACAACCCAGACGTATTCATTTGACAAATTAGTCAATTAATCCGGCCAAAGGCTCAAAATATTGATGTAATATTTGTGTGTATTAATTTGACCATACAAATATAATCTGTGCAACATGTCGTGTTAAAAAAGTTACAGATTCTAGATGTGGCAACACACACGCAATTGGCGACTTGTTTAAGACATTTAAATTAACTCGATGCTTCCTAAAAATTCGCATGTAATCTTTTTGTAGGGGATATAAATAATCTACAGTTATGCATTTCAACCAAAAAATATAAATAAAGAAAATGTAAGATATAATGTTATGGCTTTCAATGCCAAGAAACTTTAGGGACAGTGTTTAATCATTTAGCGAATTCTAACATTACTGTAAAGTATGAATTTTACGGGGATGCCATCATTTATTCAATACACAATTCCTTGTATTTTCCAGGCTTTCCAGAAAGAATCCCTTTTTTAAAAGAGTAGTATAGAGTGTTTATTTTTTAAATAAAGTTGACTAATGTAATATCATGTACTTTTTGGTGTTTAGAATAGGTTGATTTGTCCATGATGGGGACATATTTGTAGTAAGTCACTATAAAAATGCAATAATTAAGATTTGGTGCAGTAAGAGAACGGGTAAAAAGAGTTGTTTGCTTCTTTGTGTACAGTGAATATATTTAACTATATATATATATATATATGCAGTTAATGTCCAAAATTGACAAATATTATAATGTTTATTTGTTTACTGTTTGTTTGTTTATATTATTATGTTTATTTATTAACTGTACTCCAACTAATAATAAAGAAATTAAAATAACATACCCACATCTGTCAAGCACAAAATTTGTTTCAATTCAGATAGTGGTAACAAAGCAATTATTACTTACCTTTTATTGTTGAATTCTTACATTAAAACAATGCAATTGCTTTTCTTGCATTATTACAAAATAAAACGTCAAACAAAACCTCGAGCTGTGTAATCTTTGTCTATATCTAAAGAAGTTTGTATTCCTCCAAGTCAAAATACATCTCGTCACTAAATATGGTGGTTAGTATAGCTTTAAAATAATTTTCAATGTTTCTATAAATGTTTTATTAATAGAACTAGAGCTTTAAGCTAATAATATAAATAAATACTAAATAATGTATTAATATTGTTTTCGTAAAGCACCCAGAAAGAGGCCGCTTCTAACCTTATTGCTAGTTTATAAGCAAAATGTTTAGAAATATTTGTATTTACTATCATTTTCATTTGAGATTTAAAATAAAGTAGTCTTGACTTTGAAAGTAAATTCTTCGCAAATATTGGTCGAAAAGAGCGCAATTGATGACGTTTATAGTGAGGTCACCACGATCTTGCCACCAATTTGCACTGACTTTCTCCAGCTTTTATCTTAAAATATACATTTACCAAAAACTTGTAAGATCTGTGAAAATAAAATAATAGGTTTATACATTGGTGTAGAACCACTACTAAAGATCATAAATTAAATAATATACACTATAGCTTACTTAATCTAGTCTATGGTATTAAAAACTAAGAACACTGTTACAGATAAATGAAGAAAAGAGTAACATTTTTGTCCACCAAAAAAGGATGAAAATCAAATTCATTTTCAAAGACCTAAATTAACAAGTATATATATATATATATACTTATATATATATATATACTTATATATGTGCTTATAGTTCAGACATGGTTGGTTTTATGAAAATGTATTTTTAGTAAAAGATTTTTATCTATACAATGATAAAGTTATTTTGTATCTCAAATAGTTGGAAAATTTCACCAATGCAAAAAGTACTCTCAAAGTCTTTTTCATGAGAAAATGAGGATTGCCATTTTGTTTATTGTATAAACAGTGTCTAGATATAAACTTTAATCAAAATCGTTAGAGCTAATTTATACCAAATCAATTTCTTCTCTTATTGCCAATCAGTAGGCTACCTTTAAATTTAGGGTTAGATATCCAAATCCAAAAACTCCTCAGGGAAACCTTATGAAAACCTCATATACCAAGTTTTATCCCTGTAAAATAGTATCGGCTCTAGTCTGAGGTACATACAGACATTTCGAAAACAACTTTTTGGTTTCAGGAAATAATTCATGAAACGTTGACATTTATAAAAATCTTGAGTTCAATTTTTTTTGCGATCACAATTTATCTCCCAATTGTTGAGCGAGAGAAAGTAAAAATAAAAACAATAAGCAGAATAATGCAAATGTAGATATCAGAAGTGAAACATGTACTGATTAAATTAATGAAAGGGGAGTTCCTTAAATAACTCTGAGCTTGGCTCTTCTTTTGTGGTAGAAGTCTGTTTCGACAAATCTGGAATATGCACCGTGTATACAACAGCCAATAAGTAGCCATACATTTACGTTGGACATTTTCCAACCTGGGAGCGTATATTAAGGTAGTGGAATTCCAAGCAACAGTAATACATTCTAGATTAAATCTAACTAAGTTATGATACAATGTTAAAATTAGGGCTCTCCGGATTCCGATACTCGATACCATCGATAACCATGGTATCGATAAATATCGCAATAATCGATACTATCATCTAAGAATCTCGATACCACTTTTTCGTATTCAACACGGTTGATTCTGAATGTCAGTGGCTAGACATTAGTTACTCGTAGTTTTGCGTTGTCCTATTATTCTATTCGCTCAGCACTAAGCTCGATATAAACAAACCATTCCTTTGCAGCTTATAAACACGGTCACAGTCGACACAAGGTCGATTTTCATTTATCAAAGGAAAATGTATTTCGAAAATGAGCCTAATGAGACCGCTTATTTTGTGTTGAAATAATCGAGTATATATTCCATTCATAAGGCCGATTTTCCTCAGCGCTTTGGTGAGGGAGTGGTGAGTAAATGAATCGGCCAGCTGGCAACTGTATTTCGTCGCTAGATTATTATTATTATTATTATTATTATTCAAATGATTTTAAAATAATCCACATAAAATATCCATTTTTATTTGTCGACTTTAACTATTGTAAGTAAGCATCATCACCTTCAATTTCGATAGTCTTCATAACCAGTGTCGCCAATATATATTTTATTATAAATAGATTTTCACTCAACTAAAAATAACATTTACATTGTGTGTGTAAATAGTGTGTGACTACTATTTTTAAGTATGTTTATTTTCTTGACAAATATGTCAATCTATAACCTGACAAATATTTATAATAATATTCTATAACTCTGTAATTAGCCTACTAATTTTATATGGTAATGTATGAATAAATAACTGACTTTCAAGATCTTTCATTACTTAATAAGTAACAATATTTCTTAATGTAGGCCTACTAATCATTGTAAATGTTATTTTAGTCTGGTTGATTCTTGTTATAATTTGTTTAAGAGCCTAATTGACTAGTTTCCATATTTTGATACATGGAAACAAATTAAATATCTTTATTTTCTAATTTCTATGCTTAGAAAATGAGGATTTATTTAATTTCATGTTGAATGGTATCGAATAGGGTATCGAGTATTGAGGAGATAAATTGATATTGACGAGCAAGGTATCGAAATCGAGAGAAGTAGGTATTGGCCCACCACTAGTTAAAATACAATATTTTATTATTGTTATTATTATTTATATTTAGCACCGCGAATTACTACTACCCGTTCGGCCTATACGCTTAAGATACAATATACTTTATTGAACGAGGAGGTAATAAAATGAATGGATTGAGTCCAAGTAATTTCAATAAATGAGAAATTATATGCTCAACACGACAGTGAAAGTAGAGTTTGGTGTCTAGGAAAACACCTTGGCCATTAATATAAGAGGAGCGACCTATATTATAGTTGAAAAATTTGTAAATAATTAGAGGGTTAATTGTCCTAATAAAAGATATAGATTTTGGCTTTGATTGGTTGGTGGACATTCAATTTTTAGAAGACTAATGTAGAATACCAATAATATATTTTGCGAGTCTACACAATCTGATAATGATTTTATAGTTTCAAAAAGTTTGAAATCATCCTCAAAAAGTAAATAACATGATGAGTTTAAGTGTTTTCCAATATTATCAATAAATACAATGAAAAAGAGTGATCCTAAATCGGAACCTTGTGGGGCTAAAAAATGATAATGACAATAAGAGTATACTAATCTTGTATCTGTTCCTAGTATTTATTGATTTGAATATAATCTTGCAAATTTGTTTAAATTAGCTAACCACACAAGTACACTTCGTTTTCCAACCTCAATGGCTTGTGCAGTACAGTGCAGCTAATAAGACAGGATAATAGTGCAGTCCATCACGGTAATACTTCAACCTCTCAGAGTAAATGGAGTGCACATCTATGCTTATAAATCATCAACGGACAAAGCTACTGGTTCCCATAAAGAGTGAGTTAACAGTAAGTAGTAATCAAACGAAAAAGAAGGCCTTTCCAACTTTCCTTTGGTATTAGAAATAGAGTTAGGTCGTGGCAGCAACTAAATCCGTGACATTTATTGAAACCATTTATCATTCTTGGAAAGAACGCTAGTGTGCTATTCTCCTTCAATCTCGATCATCAATGAAGAGGGCTGCCATTTTATGATAGCAGCTTAGAGACTGCGGGGAATTTAGTGGTCAGGCCAAAGATAAGCTTATTGATGTGTCTGCTACTATGAGGAGCAAAGTCAAGGAACCCACTGTTGATTCAATGTGGTTCGGCTTTAAAGAAAATGTATCCGACCAGAGCTTTATTTATCGCTATTTTCCCCCTTCACTCTTGTACAAGCTGCCCTTTCCTACTTTAAAATACATTATAACGTAGGCTCCAACATCACAATCTTCCAATACAGTATGTGAAGAAAAATCATTTGTGTCGATACAAACTCGCACGTGAACAAAGGCTTCAGTCTAATATTGCCATGTGTGTCAGTAACCGGGGAGGTAAAGGTTCGAATCCTGGCCAAGTATACTCAAGTATATTTTGACGAATGCCCTCCTTTCTTTCCCCCCTATAATGCAGATACACTTCTTAATTATATCTTTCTACTTCTAGCCCCATAAATGTAAATTTTCGAAGAACAGTGATGCACTTTTTTTAGTGGTCTAGCTCTATGGTTATGTATGGAGGTTGTTCGAGCACAAGTAAAGGTGACCCCGGGTCGATTCTGGACGGTGCTGTTGAATGTATATTTATTATTTCCATACACTTTTTCCCTACTCTATGCGTTATGGCTAAGTATTGTATTGGCATACGTTCCTAGATTAAGTTGGTCTGTAAGTCACGTTCTGATAAAGCGTGCATATTTAGAAAATACACGTTATATAGTCAAGTAAAAATATGTTGAGTATATTCAAACCGATCCCCACCCGGTCTATTGCGCGATAGTCAATCTCTGCTTCGTTTCTCTGACGGAAAACTTGTTTTCATTGTTCTCGTAGACATAATGCACGATGAATAAAACGAGCAACGAAAGCTGTTATTTCAAGTTCCTTTAATCGGTGTAATTCTTTTGTAAATCACTAACAAAGACTGCTTATCCTACATGAAACAAAGTCTCGCCCCAACCCCTTCCCTCACCCCCTTTATGTGAAATAATCCTACGACCGGGAAGAAGCTAGCACAACTGGACGACAAGGGAGGAACGGAGATTAATGTATTTAGTTTACTTTTTAAAGAGATAAAAGCTAAAACAATCTACTGTCCGTTTAAAGTAAAATGTATCATTGAGGGTATGTGAACTCCCGCACGTCCATTCTTATCTTATTACCATAACAGAACTACTGAGTGTATTGTCCCGGGTTCTTTTCCAGACACGGCTGAAACGGTTTGTCAAAATTATAGAATTGGGGTCTTCCTTTTTAACAATGATGAATAGAATATACGGTCGGAGCACTGGGTGTTGTGTTTATTTTATAGCAAAGTTGCTTTATTACTATGACCATTTGTTTTAGAAAGTGTAAGTTAAAGTAAACTTAATAAAATTCAAAACATCTTGCATTGAAAATAGATAATATAGACTAAAAAAAAGTGTGTTGGTTAAGATTGCACTCATCCCGGATGTAGTAAAGGTTTTTCAAAGCAATATGAGCCTAACGCCTTAGACTACTCATTCACTACGGTTGGTATTTATTAACCAAGATACGATTTTTTTTTAAAGTTATCTTGATATGATTATTTAAATATTAAAACTTGGGAGTTTTCTCCTCAGAATGACCACACAAGTTTTTTTGATGAGCGTAACCACGTGCCTATGCAACAGATAATACTACAAACAAAGGACATTAAAAAATACCACTCCATGATGCACACAATACGAGACTGGAGCGACGCACCAAATAAGTAGGAAGTAATTAAAAGTCAGGCAAGTTTAAATAAAATGAGTTGTATCATCGAGAACTAAGTTAATTGAGTCGAAACAAAAAAAGTCCAACACACACACACATTAATTAAACCTTCTCATTAATTTCTCATTGTAATAATGTTTGAAAGACAGGAGTTATTTAGAGCTTTATGGTATCTCATTTAGATTAACATATTTTCTTACATTTAAGCAACATTTTTTTTACTTTATCCTTTAGGTTTTCATGGCTTCGACATGCCTGATACCAGCTTCAGTGGCGACTTGGTCTAAGAAGGCGTTACTATCACAATAGACTGGACTGCCCATGATGGGAAGATCAAGGTTTGAGCCTTAATAGAGTGTACTGAGGGTTTTAAAAATGATTTTACTCTCTCCATCCATGAAAATGCGGGTAATTTCCATAAATATAACCTTCCTCAACCTTAAATTTATTAGTGTAGTTATTATATAAGCATATAACCCAAACGGGTAGTAATACGTGGTATAAAGTTTAAAAAAAGTGCCTGACATACTCAAACGAAACATTATCAGTATATATATATATATATATATATNATATTATTACTATAAAATCTGATTTTTTTTTTCAAACTAAATTATTAGTTTCACTACAATTTAGAATGAGGTATAGAGAAATAAAATCTATTTGTTTACAAAAACAACCAATGTGAAGTAATGAAATATGTGTTTAGACAGTTTGACATTGATTGGTAAATAATTATATACAGTGGTTACTAAAGCTAATGTTTCGCGGAAGAGGGGACGTTATAGATAGGCTAGAATCAGACATGCTTAGTTCCTCATTACTATTTTTACTATATGCGAAGGCTTACCATTTCTTTAGCTCACAGTTAAATGTCACAGATTCATAAATATTCTAGGAGTTTTCCAAGTTCTAGGTTTTGTGTAGTTTTCAGTTTTCTCTGTTTATTCAGACACAAATAAACTCTTTGTTTTCCCTGAGTCTCCAGATGCCTGGCAGCTCTTTTTTAGTTCGATGCGTATGTTCAAGAAATTATTAAGAAAATAGATTCCTCGGTAACTGTAGGCCACCAATGGAAAATACACCATTTTATAAAGGGGCAAGGGGGAATCTTATTGGATAAATATGAGATTATATATATATATATAACAGCATCTCACTACCCATTCGGGTTATACGGACCTCAACTAATTACGATAATGTTCCTAGAATGAGGAAGGCTAAATTAAGAAAAGGTGTACATACATTTGCGTGGATAGAGTGTAAAACCTTCACCCACAGTATAACTGACAGGGATTCGAACCCCAAAATTCCAGTATTAGCAGTCTAGAATATTTTTAGAGTGATATCTTGGACCATGCAGCCACCGAAGTGGGTTAAAATAAATTAAAATAATACTGAGCCTCTTGAGGACAAATGAGAACGTATTTGACTAAATAAGAAGTAGATCCAGTTTAGAAAACCGAGATTAACGGCCGGAGGACTCAATGTGCTGATCACATGATACCCTCTATCCGCAAATGTTGGCATTGTCTGCTAACGGCAGCAGCCACCAGGGCTATATAGTACTATCTAGCCCTGAGCAGCCGCTCGGTTGGTATAGATAGCTTGCGATCTCACAGCAAGGGGTTTTAGTTTACGAGTATAAATAATTGTATGGTGAATATTTTTTATCGAGTTAATGCAAAGGTAGGGATCAATAGAAAGGTTATAGCCAATGCTATTCTAACGCCTTCAAATCAGCCCAACACTGGTGCCGATAAAAATAGTTATAGTTTCATGAGGTATGAATGGATTTTACTTTATCAAAAACCAGGACAAAAAGCGTCTTAATTTGTTATTTTAACTGACGTTGAGATTTTAAATATAAATTAAAATATGATGCCTACAAATTTAATAATACAATATTTTTTGGTGTCTACAACGATACAAACGGCAGTTATTTGTTCGTTGGCACAGGTGTGTTCAACATTAAAATGAATCAGTAAAAATTTTAAAAACCTGAAAATTAGTGAAATATTCCAATTATCACTTGTTAAAACAATATATGATAAAACAAGTATGTATTCCATGAAATGTGGAATAGAGGCGCAATTCACAAAAAACTAATTGGAAGAAATAAAGTTATGGCTTCAAATAAATTGTCGTCTTTATTTAACCTCGTTAAAATTGTGCTATATTCTTCAAGAGCATATAATATTCCCCTTTCCTACAATATTATATAATTTACTGTTTCAAGCTAAAATAAATGGTACGACACAATAGCACTATCTTCCTCATAATGAGACTACAGCTTAGAATAAAAGGTTTTAAAAAAATATGTTTTTAATAAATTACCCTTAAGTAAGTTTTACTTATAAAAATAAAACAAATAATAATAAACAAGACAGTCAGCACTCTTGATTTATAAACTTTAAAACCAGATTATTCAAATATTTATAACAAATTTCAAACTTTCAAAATTAAATAATTTGTAAGCTATTCTAAAATTATTCGTAATTTTTTTTAAATAAAAACGTATCCTTATTTATCATGAAACATTATTCAGAGATATCCATTTTGAACTTAACATTCAAGATAAGTTTCTAGAGATATGTTTTCTATAATTTGTCGTAAGTAAAATACCGTTAAACAAATTTATAAACAATAAATAATGATACAATATTCATTGCCTAAGCTAATCCTCAAATAACAGTTTTGAACAAAATCAGTATAGATATTTTCAAAACTATTCAACATTAACAAACATTTATCTTGAGTAATCTACTTTAAAACTTTTTTTTTTAGAAAAACTTTACATTTACTTATTTTGAACCAAATCAATAGAGGATTTTTTTAATAATAAAATTTAAAAAAATCATTAGTAACACAACACAATTTTTACCACCAAAATTTTAGTATACAGTTTTGTTTGCCATGTAAAACCTCCCCAGATATACAATTTGAACGAAATTGTTAGGGAAACTCTCAAAATATTTGTTACTTTCGAAAATCATTCAACAGTAAACTGTATACTTTGATAAATTGTTGCAAAAAATACTGCATATAATGTTATTTGAGAGATAAACAACTACTTAGTTATTAATTTTAAACAAAATCGCTAAGCCAGTTTTTTTTTAACATTCAATTTTAAACAAATTAATCATCTGTAAGCCACAAAATTTTACCCCAAAAACCAATATACTGTGCTATTTGTTTGTTATGTCAAACCCTCCAAATGAACCAAATTGTAATCAAATCTTTATAGAGTAATTTTTAAAATGTTTCAAATTTTAATAAATCTGTCTGTTGTAAACTACCTTTAAACGAGCTTTTTCCCAAAAAACAACTATACAGTGCAATTTGCCATGACACATACTCACAAGATACACATTTGGAACTAAATCGTTAGGACCACTATAGTAATATTTCAAGTTTTTTTAAAAATCAATCATCAGTAAACCTCCCAGAAATGAGTTTTAACCCCAAAAACAAGTAACCCCTAAACAGTGTTATTTTTCATAAAACACAATTTCCAGATATATATTTTAACCAAAATTGTGAAATCATTTTCGGAAAATTTGGAATTAAAAATAAATCAACTATCAACCCGCAATTTGAGGGATAGTGTCAAAATCAAAAATACAATCCTAAGCCCTATAAAATGTAAATATCAAGTTTGAACAAAATCCAACTAGCTATTTCTGATATGTGGCCAGGGACAGACAGACAGACAAGGGGACATACAGAATTGTAAAATAAACTTTTTTGGGTTCGGGTTCATATAAAACTTAAGGATTCATCATAGCAGCAATTTTTTTTTTTCAAAATTAAAACACTTTCTCTTGATATGATAAAGTAAAAATGGGTGGATGGTATAATGCTACTATTTTATTTTATAAGGCCCAGAAGAATAACATTATATTGTGTGTGTTTTTAAATAAAAGTGTAGAAATTTAAGATAAAACTACTCCACTTGTAAAACGGTTTCAGTTAATATTGCTAGAGTGTGTTTTCTAAAGCCTCCATCAGTGTGTACATGAATTAAGAGTGTCAGTCATGTCTGATTTGGTTTAACAAAGACAGGGAAGTCGCGGTCCAGATCCATGTCTGTTTAGCTGAATTATTTATTAATATCCTTCCATGTAAATGCGAGTATAATTCCATTAATTTCTTCCTTCTTCGTCTATATTCCATGAGAGTACATAGTAGATTGCCTGGACGGGTAGTAAGACGTGGCGCGTACACAATGGTTTACATGCGTGTGTATTAGTTACGCTTGCGTGCTAGATGTAAGGAAGATTAAATTTAAATGTAGTGTATCCACAATTGCGTGGAGGAAAGTGGAAAACCATGTAAGTAAAGACACCTTAAGTACACCTGACAGGTATTCGAAGCTCAAGCTCACCGTCTTCGGCATGCCAGTCTATTGCGAGAGTGACTTCTTAGATAGTTAACCTTTAAATTGGCAACGTATTATGAGGTATACTTAATTTTTTATGAAATGGAAACGTCAATTAAGAAAACAAAGTTATTTTACAAAAAAAAATGTGTGTTTTATGGTGTCCTTATCCATAGTCTTTTTTAAAAATTAAGTATATATCATAATATATGTTGCGAATTTAAGGGCTTATACTATTAGCCAATGCATTTCCCCATAAAAACATCAGAGAGTTACTTACAAATTAGATACATATTGACTAATACTGCATCACAAGATCTATCATCCATATATTTACTAACTGAATAACAGGACTAAAGCGTATACAAAAATAGTAAATAGCATATACATCCCCCAGAATCAAACCAGAACCTTCTAAACTTGCTCTCAAACACTCCACCAATTGCACGAGACATTTCCTTTTAAGTAACCTCTTGTGTCTTAAACTTAAAAAAAAAAAGGTACACAAATTATCTCACTAGAGTGCAGAATAGCACACCAAGTCGAGAGAAATACTGAATTTGTCAGCCTTATAATGATATATAAAAATATAGATTTGAAGGAGGATAAATTATGAGTGTCCTCAAGTTGAAAAATAAAAACACGCTGGAATTGCAGCCCGTTGGGATCGAAATCTAGTCCTGAGGGTCAGGATTTGAACCCGCTCAGCGGACATCTAGCACCGCTACACATTTATCAGTATCCATAGTAGTGAATCTTCAAATTTGATTATTTTTAAACACGAAACAGCCCCACTAAACCCCAGGTCAAGCCACCTTAAAACTAAATATTATGCAAAGCAAGAGCCACAGACCACCCTTCTTCAAACAAGTTTCATGACAGTGGTCCTGGGGAGGAAGGGAGGAAGGAACCAACACTTTGAAATAATAGAGAAAGGAGAGGAGAGGATAAAGAAGGGTACAACGTGGACTACTTGATTTAAACCCGCAATTAGCATGTCTAAAGCATCGAAAAGGGTTCGTGGGAGGGGAGGTAGTATAATTTAAGACCATGAGACTGACATTCCCAAACAATGCCCACGCGACATATTGGTCGGGTTGATGGGCGAGTGGTTCTCCGGGGACATCCATTATTACTCCCGCAAGGTTAGTGTACATGCCAGGGCATTAAAAGTGGCTGGCGGAGGACTGGGTGTTGTAGTCGGTCTAAGGTTAGGCCAGTTTATAGGTATTGTGTTGATATTAATTCATTCAGAAAGTGCGCGTTAAGTTTTGGGTGCAGGAAACGCGAGAAAAGATAAGTGTTTTTGTAGTTTTGATATCAAAATAAATCAAGTATTGCTTCAGTAAACACAGAGTTTAATTTTATTCATATGGTGATATCAACAGTTGTTGAGCACTAGGCTCACGACAGATATTCAACAACTGTTGATATCAGTGTGTGAAGAAAATTAAACTCTATTTTTCTACAGGAGCAATATTTTATTTATCTCAGAAAAAAAAAGTTAGATAAACAAACTGCAAAAACACTGTCCTTTTCTCGCGTTCCATACACTCCCACCTTGAATAAAAATATTTAAAAAACAATTAAAACCATACCAGCTGCTGTGTCTTCAAATACTACGGTTCCTCTTAAGATTAAAGTTTCATCTGTTCGAAACTGGCTTCTTGGCACCATATTAACTCCTTGGGTTGAGAATTACTTTATCACCTCTTCTAATGTTTAGGACCTTTTCAAATTTATTCCGAAATTAAAGAGACATTTCTAAAATAGCATCAACCAAAGACGAACAAAATCAGAACTCAAAGGTACAGAGAACACTATATCAATATGAATGAGAGAGATGAAATAAATAATAGTGCGTGTGGGGGAGGGATACGAGAAGAGAAACAGAGATGAAGCGATAGAAGGAACTAAACCTATGAGTTTAATCACGAGCACTTGACAATTTCTAAAGCCGATCGGGTAGTAAGTGAAAGTTTGTGAATAGCTTGTTTATTAAGTACCGCGTCTTAATACTTGTTCAGGCTATACGCATATCTAATAATTACATTAATGTGCTGGGGATGAGGAAGGTAGAACGTAGAGGAGTTGTACCAGTATTTACGTGAAGGTAGAGTGAAAAACCACCCTCAGTATACCCGACTAGGATTTGAACCCCGATTTCCCTGTCATCGGCACTCCACTCTATTGCTAGAGTGACGTCTTGGACCATGCGGCCCACAAAGCAGGTAATAGTTATTTATGTCCTCCTTCACAAACTTTGCCGCTCAAGCGTGTCAGCCGCTCACCTAACTTCTTCCAGTTTTACATCCATGACCTTCAAGTTTTGTGGTTTGGGTCAGTTTTTATTCAAGTAAGATATTTTCCATTAACGGCCTGCTGGCCTGTCATAGTTTCATACGCCTTATTATATAACTTAATACCAGGACAGGTACAACATTCAGTCCCCATCCGTCAATTTATCAGATTGAAAGGGTAAACCTATATTTTCATCAATGATACATTTTCGTCCATGCCGGGAATCAAACCCGGGACCCAAAGCTCAATAGTATGACACGCTACCGACCGAGCCAAGGTGTCGGACTAACTTCTTCCAGTTGTGGTTTTTTAGTTAGATAAACCAACATCATGGCCATGAACAGAAAAATATAAAGATAATATTTAGAGCAGTGTTTCTCAAAATGCCAGATGTAGCGCCCATGTAACTTTTGTTTTCATTGAGCCAAGGTCCGGTGAAAGGAGAGAATGGGTGGGAAGTAAAGATAATAAAATAACAATATTAGTATGCAACCTATTCAATACAAACTGTGGCACTGTCATGGTTTCTGAAAATACATTTCTTTGTTTCCTGAGCCATTACATTCCAATCAACAGCGACCAGATGCAATACAAGTCTAACGACTCAGACAACACGGTCAGCGTCAACATGTGTCGGCTGTGGTTGGTTATTAAATTAAACTTGTGATACACTGGTGAAACCATTTAATGTTACCTTTCAAAACTCTAATTCCTGCATACCAAGTCTCGATTGGTAAGTGTTTGAGATATTTTCAATACATGAGACGAAGGAAAGCTTCCTACTGGCAGCAAAACTAGCTTTGTGCTAGCGTTCTTGAGAGAATTCAATACCGACTATATGCATTCAAAACGTATCATTTTCAATATTTCTTGACACAGTTTATTATTCATAATAAAGTACAAAAATTTGATAGTGAAGAAATGTCTGGAAGAGTATCGCCTTAATGTAAAATATTATTTTTAAAAAAGCAAACAAAACATCAACATTTTCAAGAAGATACCGATAAATGCATTTCACAAAAACATTTTACCATGGTAATGTTTATTGCTTCAAATAATAAGATTATAATTTTAACTTCACTTTGTAAACAGTATAATGTCGCAATTACGTGCGTTATCATTCCTACGAATACGTTACAATTTATTTTTTCAAACCAAATAAACGTGTGAATCTCATCTGCTGAAGAAAGTCTGTGGCTCATCTTCTCTTCTGTCAAAAGATAGTATTTAAAAACTATTGGCCGTCATCATAATAATTTATTATATAAAATAAGACGAGAGACTAATACCTATACACTGATACGAGAATATCTTAGTGTTTTTAAAATAATTAATTAAAATAATCGTTAAACAAATAAGAACGAACAAGAGTACATACATTGTATTTGTAGATAAAGAAAAGGAATTTGATAAAATGGAATGGAACATAATGTTTGAGATTTTGAAGAAAGTGGACATCAAGTACAGTGATTGATGAATAGTTTACGATATATATTAATTATATCAGCTTGCAGAAGTTACAATATTAAATATCATGAAGTAGAAATAAAAAACTGTTTGACCAGGTTGCATCTTATCTCCCATGGTATTAAATGCTTTTATAGATAGAACAAGAGCTATCGGAGTTAAAAGAAACTACGTATGAAATTAGAGAATAGTTGGATAACTAACTAACACGCTCTGATTTTCTGATGATTTTGCTGTCTGTGCAAAAGGTAGAGAAGATATCCAAGAACTAACGAGAAGAATGTATGAATTACTGAAAACGGGATTAATATGAATACCATCATGTGCTGTAAATGAGGTAAGAGGAAGATTAACGAAAGAACCAGGATTATCGCTAGAACATGTAACAGAATTATGTCATCTAGAAAGTAAGATAACAGAAGCAAGGAATATAATTATATATTAAGTAAATACATAATTATTCATACACAGTAAGGTTGTTTCGAAGTTGTATAAGTAAAGATGTGCTTTAAAAAAAAAAGCACATTTATGATGAGGTTATATAAAAAGGGTTAATTTTATGTTTGCTGTATAACATGTGTTGCCATACACTAAATAAATAAAATGAACAGGTTATCTAGTGTTGCACTTATTACTGTGTGCTGGTTAAGTGCAGTGGCGTGGCGAGAAATGTTTTCAAGGTAAGCAAGAGTTAGCTAAAATAGTACTTGTGAATTGTTCTCATCTTTCAGTAGAACTCTCATTGGCTGAATGGTATCAACGAAAACATATTCTCATATGAGGTATAAAGAACGGATCCTGTGTGTTAAGGGTCAAATTGATGACCTGGTGTGGGATAACATAATTATCAAATGTTCAGTTTAAACAAGTTTTACTTACCCTGGCAACATTCCAATACACGACATTGGTTAAGTATAATTTTTGTCGAGGGTTTCCGCTCTTGTTTTAGAACTACACGCAGTTGCAAGTAATTGTATCTGTATAGTATTCGCTTATCCCTAAGCCATTATTTAATAACTCATAAACAATAATAAAGTGTACTAATGCCTTGCATTATAATAGAGGCCTAAAAGGTATTTAATTTAAGAGTGATTTATTTGTTCTTGGAACACAAAATCTGTTCCTAGTTTACTTATAGATTTGTTGACCTGACAGTATAGATACCGATGCCAGTTAAATAGCTATACTTTTTTCTTTTTGTCGAAGATATGGATTTTTTCAAAAACTCTAATGCTCCACAGCCTGAAGATTACATAGTACTTGTCTAGACAGTTGACAAGGTGGTTGGAATCCTATTTAAAACTTTATAATGAGTTAACGTTTGACTTTATCGTGTTTAAGCACGTCTGACATTCCTTCATAAGACAATATCGAATTCCTGAAGTAAGTGCTTGTTTACTAAAAGAGGTTGCTTCATCTCAATCGTGTTGTGACGCGCAAAGTATGCCAGAGAGGATTGAAAAATATTAAAAGAATGCTGCATACACACAAAGAAAAACTTGTTTTTTCAGTAAATTAATTTTTAAAAACTAGATAAAAATTAATTAGAAACGTAACTAGTGTAAGCAAAATTTAGTATAAAATATTATATTGTTCATAAAGTTCCTTTAAACTATGAATCATAGCTCATCCATTTCGATGGGTACGCATAAAAAATCATTAGAGTGCCATTAAGTTTGGTATGCCCAGTCTAGAAAACTGAAATTTAACGGCCGAAGGGTTAACTAGATTAATTTGATTCAAACGCCTTAACTTACGAAAATATGTACCTTAAGTTGCTCCTAAAAACCACTTGGTTTGAAAACAAAAATGCACTCTTAGTAAATAAAATTACTTTTAAAAAAAATCGCTTACAAACGCTATTAGAGTTTACAAAAAACTATACTGCTTGTGAAATTACTTTAAAAAATTGCTTAAGTAAAACTGTACTGCTATTGAAGTAACTTTATTCTAAAAATTGCTTACATTTTACCTGCTTCAAAATAAGTTTTACGAAAAACTTCACGCAAGTAAAAATACTTTTAAATAAATGGTAAGGAATTCCGCACGGACTTTCTCACTCTAATGTTTTAAAATGGAGATATTTACTCAAAACTATGTGAAACAAAAAATATACCCTATCAAACCTAAGCATAAATTGCGCTATAATTATGTAAAACATTTTTCAGTCCCAGTTTTAAATTTTATAATTTTGTTTTAAAATAATTAATGTCCTCATTTATATGTTTGGACCGATAAAAAAGATCATTGTTGTGTCCATAAGAGTCAACACTTCGTATTAAAATTTCAACTTCCGGTTAAAATTTTCGACATTTAATTAGGTATTGCAAATCTTCATGCCATCACATTGCTATTAATTGAGTCTAAAATGGATATAGAACATTGTTGTCCAAACATTGCACCTAAGAGGTTTAAGGGAAAAAACATAAACTTTTAGAGACATACTTAATTACTCTATGGCATTGAAGCATTATTGCGTTCAAACTTAAGTAGTATCTCTTTACAACTAAGGCTCACAAAATTGTATTAATATATTAGCCAATATCTCAGAAACTGTTGTACTTATAAAAATATATTTCATATACATTTATTTTTAATTTTTAATAGTACTACAATTTTGCAATGATAAGTTATTTAGTATCTCTAATAGTTGCGGAGATACGCAAGTTTCTGCTTCTGTAAAGTACCCTAAAATGCGTGTTCATGGTAAAATGAAAAAAGTCCGTTCATTTATAATCTTAATCAACACCTAAATACGAATTTTAATCAAAATCGTTCGAGTCGATTTTGAGAAAATTGATATTTTCTCTTTTCACCCTTTCTTAAACTACTCTTAATTTTAAGTCCAAACAGACACACATACATCATTGCAAATACCACTGTTCAGGGTTTGGGGTGTCTTGAGACATCAACATCTGCCAACATTTCAGGTTAGATTTTCTTTTGCGGTCACAATACTTTTACCTTTTGTGTTCGAAAAGTTAAAAAAAAAAATATTTACCTATAGCTTAAAAGTTATTGGTCTTATAAAAATATGCTTCTTATAAAATATTTGTATTATAAAGAGACCTACATATTTGTAATGATAAGTAATTTCATATATCAATTTAGTTTAGGTGATATTATAAAAGAAAAAGATAATTCACGCATCAGACCGGAGCCCTTAGTGTCATTTTGCCGAGATATTGAGAAAAGCCATTTTGTTTGGAATATTTATAAATGTTTAGAAATGAATTTTAATCAATATCGTTAGAGCTGATTTTGAGAAAATCGACTTTTTCTTGTTTGGCCCTTCAGTAAACTACCCTTAATTTCAGAGTTAGATATACAATTCTAAAAATCCCTCGTAGCAACCCTATAAAAACCCTATATAACAAGTTTTAGCCCAATCGGTAAACTAGTTTAGGCTCTAGTTGGAGGTACAGACAGACAGAGAGAGAGACAGA
>CABFOV010009723.1:0-18463 GCA_902141375.1 Timema poppense
ACACCTTGCAGAGTTCCCCTCTTGTGAAACTATCGGCTGGTTCCTTGTATAGACACCTTGCAGAGTTCCCCTCTTGTGAAACCATCAGGACAGGCTCAAGTCTAGGTTCTGTAGTCATCAGGCCCATTCAACCACAAACATGTATTACCCTATTTTAAAAAGTGTATAATATAATATATCATTTGATAAGGCCGTTTCCGGTAATAGAAATTACGAGGAAATGACTGCGCAGATGTTGACAAACGACCACTCATTTTAACGGTCCAGGATGTCGGGGAAAATAATAGTTTTCCACGAAAATCCTATTTTCAAAGAGCATTTTCAGTTTTTCATTCTTTGTTCAGTCACCGTGGGAATCTTTATTTGTTGTCCCGAACCTATCCCAATGTTATCTTTGGATGCTGAGATGCTCAAACTGGGACAACATTTATTGTTATTGGATATTGTTATCGTTAATTCACATTTAAATCGATAATATTGAGCATAATTCGAATATTAAATGGTTCAGCTGTAGGGTCCGTGAAAATAGTGTCTATGTTTTGTTTCGCGCGTGATAAAACGAGGCTTACATAGGTTTTGGTGTGTAATATAGCTCGAAAACTATAACATGATCCTGAAGCTTATCTATAATTTGACAAACCCATTTCCGGTCATTGAGATTACGAGGAAATGACAGCAGATTTTGACAAACGATCGCTCATTTTTAAGGTTAGGGGTCCAGGATGTACAGAAAAATAGTAGTTCACAACAAAAATGTGATTTTCCAAGAAAATTCTCAGCTTTTCATTCTTTGCTTACATCAGCGTGGAAACCTTGATTTGTATCGGCAAATAAATGTTCTCTCTTTGTTTAAAACTAACTCAGTTCTTACGTAAGTGGTGAAGTACAACAAATGAGTCAAGAGCTGGGAGAGGGAAAGTTATAATCGGACGGTAAGGAAGAACAACTTACTTTTTGCTTGAAATTAAACAATAAAAGATCAAAATCAATTAAAAGTTGCCTTTGACGAGTAGGCCTAAACCTTTAACCAGAAAGTCGAATGAGGCTTTATTCTATAGAAAGTTTCCCAGCAAAAAAAAAAACCAATTGAATGAATGTTGCCGCGATAATTGGTAGATCTCGCCGCCACGAGCAACGTTCAATATTTCACTCATCAGCTATGTGGGGTCAAACTTGCTGTTTTATACTTGTCACGTGTCATTGTAAAGGTAAAGTAGTACATGTACAACTAGACATGCTTCCGAAATGTGCACAAAGACATATTTATAACATGTTAAATAAAATATTTTTTTACTGATACGCAATTAAATAATGGCAGAAATTACATCATTTTTAATCTTATATAGGTATTTTTTTCTTTTTACACCCCGATGTTTTGATTCCATCACATAATATCAAATTTGTTTGGTGTATTGGTCTAACTCAGCTCGTTAATTTAATGATTGATCATTGTAAATATAGATTTGAACTATTCAATGAAATGTGTTGGTTTGAGTACCAAACACTGAGACTAGGGGCAGGGGCGGGTCGAGGGTGGCTCTCAGAATAAAGGTTGTTTGGAAAGTACAACTAGGTGGATATTACCCGGTGCGAGACCTTCACACACTTGTGCTCATTGTTGTATAATGTCCCCTCGTTCGTCGTTAGAAGATTAGTGTTCGACTGATGGAGATGGAGAGCAAGATGGATCGTTCCGGTGTTCAAGAAAACAAACATCCTCGGACAATGTTGGACAATATTGGACAATATTCACTCAACTTATTGACGAGGAACACAAGTTGTACCGATATTCTCCAATGTTTCGGTACGATTTCCCAGGTTTGTTGGCCCAAAAACACCAGACAACATTCGAGCCCGCTATAGGAGCTAAATAAAAACTAGCAGTGTTTGAGGTAGGTCAATAGACTAGAATACTAATGATAGAGAGACGGTGGTTTGAATCCCGGCCGGGTGTACGCCTGAGATGTTAGTTTTCACACTCTGCCTCCATAAAGTGCGATTGCGAGTGCACGTTCACTAAATTAAACCTTTCTAATCACTAACACAATTACTAGTTTGTACACTATTTTAAATTAGTGTTCTCTATATTCGTTTATCTTGTTACAGTTTGAGGCGTTGTTCGCGAGGTCGAGCTGCACCAAAACTAACACGTGACCACTTTTGGTCAGTCCCTCTTTGTAAAATATTGCGTGATAATTAATACATTTAACTAAATTGAATGTATGATGCAAACTATTACCTGGCCCACACACAAACGCTATCCATTAACAACGCCATCTTTATTCGAACACGTTCATAAAATAAGATGAATATACAATGTGAAATATGTTGGGGAAAAGAACATCACAGTTCACTAGACAGTGTAAATAATACACTATTACAGAAACAATATACAGCATTGTTTTCGAAAAAGAATCACGGTTCACCGAGCTATGTTACCAGAACTAGTTATATTTTAATTTTAATGCCGCTGCTATACTGGCCCCATGGCTTCTTTGGTGCTGACTGACAACTCACGGCTTTGAAAAGTAACCAGACCAAATTATATATCCCTACTCCGAACCATATGATCTGCAAAAACATGTGTTTAACAGCTGTCACTTCTGACAGTCAGCACCAAAGAAGCCACGGGGCCACTGTAGATAGGCGCTAATCTACCCTCGGACTGTTAGCAACTCGTTATTACAGCGTTACTGGATTTAAGATACCCCTAACAAGTTTCAATCTTCTACCACAATGAAAAGGAGGTTATTATTTTTGTTTTGGGAATTTTGAAACTCTCTATTCAAGCAACCCACTTACTAAATAGTAAATATCTAACATTTATTTTGTAATTGGAGTAGTCTCTCTACATCCCTGGCAAATGTCAGTTCTATGACTCGTATTTTTATGTTAACTTGGACACCCCACCCCACCCCTTTTCACAATCTAGATTTTTCCACCGCAGTTAAACCCCCCTCCCGTTTCCCAAAGACCCCCTATCGTGTTTTCAACTGCCTGCTGAATCTTGGTTTGTTACCATAATGAAAGGTATCTCGCTCGGAGGAACACATTTCTTCCGACCAACATTGATAACATCTTTACCATATTATTTTGTTATTCTATAGCCATTGGTAATATCCATCCACAGTGACAGCTACAGATAGCATGACTTGATGTATGAATATATTAAAACTGTTTTAGTACCTAGCAACTAACTTCTACTGTTCTTCCTACCAAAATTATACCATAGTTGTTTACCAACAGATTTTGAAAGTTTCAGCACACCTCCAATTCACTCTTGAAATTTTCAAATTTAAATATTTATTTGGTTAACTAAAGCTGTATCTTTCTCTACCTGTCTGTCAAAATTTTTATTTTCTACCTCATCTAAAACGGTTGGGTTTTTTTCCTTCAAATTTTAGGCTTCCCAGTTTTAGGGGCCCCATTGTGAAATTTCCCAGTACTATAATTATCTGGTTAGTATGGGGATTACCTTCCTGGCATGCCATCTCCAGTTTCCTGGCCGGGGAGGGGGCAGGGGGGGAGACACTGATCGTGAGTGGCTTCTATATTCCATCACGGTAGGAATTGACTTCTGAAAGGTCTTTTTTCCTACCAATATCCTACTATATAGTAGATTCATGGTAGGGAAAAGGGCCTTTCAGAAGTCAATTCCTACCGTAAATGGATTATAACTGATATTATATCGATCTTTATTTATGTACACCAATAAAATGAAGAGTTTTGTCTGTCCTGTGTCACGTGACCCCGGGCAACGTAGGTCTCACCCACATTGGTCGACATATAATAAAACAATAACAATTTAGACTCAAAGTATAATGTAATATTAATATCACTAGGACTACCACTACAAGAATGTACCATATTCTCTGCGAAAACCCGTCTATTTTCTCTAGTTGTGAACAGTCTAAACGAGTTGGCGCATGAATACACGAGCTTCCCGTTACCGGCAAACCGATCTTCACGTTTAGACCACGTGTCCACTGAAGTGCATCTTTTCATTTTCAAAAAACTTAGGCCTACTATTATTTAGGGTATTCAACGTGCGGTTTCTGAACCGACTGATTATATCGGCGTGCGAGAATTTCTATAAGCGAGGGCGAAAGGACCTAACAATTTTATCGAGGAAGGTATCGTCACATTCCCTCCAGGGGTGTACACGCCCCAATCGACAACATAATTATATGGCAGCCCTGATTGCTAATTAGTTTAGAACGGTAGGCCTACACTTGTCGAGACACGGGCTATATATCGCTTGTTGAGTCATATGTTTGTAACTGTCGTGTTGATAGTCAGCATTTCCGCGCGTTGACACATTCCATGAATGAACCTGACACACATTCATTAGCATCACACATAGTTAGCTATTCCTTTCACGCTCACTAATAAGATTCAGTTTAATAAATTAACTAGAGGCGAATTAAAAAAACCACTTTGTGCGTGAGGATGTTGATGAGATTAGTTGAAAACAAATATTAATTCCCCTGTTGACAATAGATGTAACTAATCAACATTTTGATTGTCAACCGAGCTTTCTATATTCAACGTTTTTTCTTCGAATAAAAGTGTACGGCCTACTTTGTTTAGTGTACTGTACTCGACTGACAATATTCCGGACGTGTTAATAGCATTAAACTTGGTTGTAACAACACACATATTACCGAGTAGGCCAACTACGCACGTGTGTGTGTGTGTGTGTGTGTGTGTGTGTGTGTGTGTGTGTGTGTGTGCGTGTGTGTGACGTACCATAGATAAGACAACTTTGCGAACTGGAGATGAAAGGCCTATTTATTTAAAAGATAATGCAATTGTTGAATCATCGAAAATACCTCTAGTGTATCTGGACGTGATTCAAGACAGAAATTAAATTACTAATGTCGATTCAAATAAAACGTTATTTATTTCCTAATAAAATGATATTGTTAAAAGTTTAAAAAATATGCAGTAATTACAAATAAATTTAATCGCACGATTTTGTTGATACATTTACCCGATTGAACCGTGGTTATTAAAAGTTTAGAGATTCTTTTATATGTTTAGTAGTCAAAATAGCCCTGTAGATGGATCGTTATAATTAAGTCAGAAGTGATCATCTCGATCTCGATCACCGTATAACGTTACAAGGATATGCAACAACGTGTCTTCCTAATACCAGTACAATACTAAAAACCATTTAACTCCATTCTAAGTAGTCATTGTATTAATGATAGTAAACTAAATAGTAAACTTTACTAAATACACATCATTATGAACTTTGTTAAAACCAAATATTGAAATAAACATTCTTACATACCGTAATGATTGTATTCCACTTCAAGACAGACGCCGAAAAAAAAACTTAACTCAAAAATATAAGCTGTATAAATTGTCTTACAAAATTCGTTTATTAAACCTCCGTCACTAACTTTCGTTAAACATGAGAAATCGCACACTACTGAATTCAAACTATTTTTGCGGTACCTTTATTGTAGCGGCATTGTGGTGTGATGTCAGTCTACACCGACACAGCCAATCATAGCTCTCCTGTCTTCTGCGCATCTTACACGCGCATCAACCATTTGTTGGCTGCGTGCTACGTCACACTCGCTGCCAGATGGCAATGGCAAGCGGACAAATCACGCGTGCGCGCTCGCTCGTGTTCGACGTATGACAGATACAGTAATAGTTGTATTTGTATTTATTCTTTTAAACATTAAAGATATAATCAATGTCCACTACAAGAATACTTACTCGTGTTAAGACACACCATTTTACAATAAAACCCACACTTGAGAGCTACACTCGGCGATAAAACAGTTGGCGCGCGGTTGGGGCAGACGTCTCGATCAATACAGCTGATAGGCCTGACCAGAAACCACCCAGACAACCTGTCTGCCCGAGGATTTCCCAATTCGTGTAGCGTCATAAACATAAATATAGAGGGTATTTCCTAAAATAAGCATCGACTTTTAATTCTCGTCTGGGAATATCAAAATGTACTTATATAAATTATTGGAGAACCCCCAACTTCCCCTGAAAAGTCACCACGTTGTGACAGAAAGCATCAGTTAAAAACCTAGGTTTCCCTCGTGGTTTTCACATTGTGTGAACTTGTGTGAGTACACCCAGCAGACATGAGTTTCCATTTCAAAGAGTCCAATCAAACTACCATTCGAGACGTGACGGAGGTTATGTGGTGTCGTGTTATGTTAACAGTGACTACAACAGCAGATCACTAGATCTGTGACAGTGACAACAATGCAAACACAATGATAAAACAAACTTGCCTGTGGGCTCGTCCCTGCATTTTTGGGCGCGCACCGCGGTTTCCTGTATTTCCTGCCCATCGAACGTGAGTGCCGGGTTTTGGGTTTGCGCCGTCCGCGTCGCGAGAATCGCCACAAGAGTGCCAACATGAACAACTCAAAACACAGACCGAGAATAAAATTACTCTCGTCGGTTGGTACGCGCCAAGTTTACCAGGGACACATTTAAACACAATAATGTTCTAAACCAGCGATAAAACGTATTTATTCGGTTTTCAAATCCAATAATATTAAATATTAAACATTGTTGGTATATTTTGTATTGATCGCGTTAACTTTAAAAAATAGTTTTACAGTGGCTATAAATTAACTGTTTCGGGCTAAGAGTCTTACTACCCGTCCGGGTTGACTGCATGAAGTCCTATAGCCCGACAATACCAGGATAGGGACGATATAGTTATAACTGTATCAGCATCAGCGTGGGAAGAGAGTGGGAAACCATTTAGGGACAAACAAATCAGTGCAAACATCCGGGATTTGAAACCCAGACAAGACCGACGACGCCTTGATCTGCGTACCCAATGGTGCGGGTACTCTCACTGTTAGCTGTTACCAAATAAAACAAAAAAAAATATTAATTTGTTGCAGAAATAAGCTCTACTGTGTGGGCCTACTTGGGCAATGCGCTTTTTTTTATCAATAAACTAAAATATTGACGTCATCTTGCTAATTTTGAAACCAAGTGACCAAGTTACCAAGTTCCATGATGTAACCTACGAGTTATTACTTTGTATCGTCCCCTTCTATAAATCAATGACATTTATTGGAAACAGCGATATTCTGCTTGTTTCCTTAGGGTGGGTACTATAAAGGGCAATCCTAGCCCTTGGCCCAGTCTGCAGTCTCTGTCTACTGCACTAAGGGAGGGTCGAATACCGGACTGGCCGACAAATTGATCATTGATAGAATGTAGGTTTACCACTTCACGATGATAAGTTGCCGGCCGGGGACTGGCTGTTGTGTCTATCCCAGTCATAAGGCAGACAGACGACAGACCTAGCCAGCCGGTAGTGGAAAATACACGGCTTTAATAAAAGAAACTTACCGGTGGGCTGAACACAGTGATGGTTGTAAAACAACTACTAAGGGCCCCGTCTACCTAAAGATCCATATCCTCACAGGAATAATGGCTGGGAAGTCTAAAGTCGCCCAACCAACCCTCGATCAGCTTGGGTTAATCTTTGGGACCTCGTCAAATAGATACCAGTACTTGTTTGAGGGGGGGTAGAGCAGTCTATAGGCCCTATACGAGACATGGATAGCTCATTGGTGGAACATTGGTGCGCCAAGTAAGATCCAGGGTTCGAGACCCGTGTCCAAGTATCATCTATAAAATAATCTAGCGTTTACATTTACATTTTACTTAGAATCGCGATTATCCACGTGCAACGACATTGAAAATCATATATATTTCTATACGAAGTTAATTATTTATTAAACTTGTGAATTAAAAGTTTTTAAACTTAATCTTTTTTTTAGTTCTATAGGAATATGTGGTACACAGAGTATAGTGATCTTGACATTCCCTCACTGGGTGTTACACATATAGTGATCATTACTTCCCTTCACTAGGTGTTACATATATAGTGATCACTGTAGCTAGTAGGGCGTTTCAGGGAAATTTACCTTTGATCTTTGACCCTGATGTGAAGAGAGTGTGTATTGTGATGATTACGTAATGTTGTGTCACTCTCTGATTGGCTGTTGGCTTTCCCCCTACCCCTACCTCTCGTCGACCCATTTCCAGTGTTCAAAACTGGTTTATTCTTGTCTCATCTGTTTTTTATGTGTGCGCATTGGTTTTCCAAACTTGTTTATTCTTGTCGAAACTTGTTTTTCCTGTCTCTTTTTTTATGTGTGCTCATTGTTTTTATGCCTTGGTTGGATTCGGAAGGGCGTTGGAATTTATTTTTTATTTATTGGCGTGCAGTCCACGGCATCGGGCACTCCTCCAACGACGTCGCTATTGAGGCGCAGCACGAACATCTCCCGGTGGTCGCTTAGCGTAGAGTGTGACCACCGATCAGTTGGCAGTGGTTCAAAGCCGTAAGACCCCTGCCTCTTCCCCTCACTCCCCCTCCCCTCTTCACCCAGGCAATGGGTTTTCCCGGTGTCATTATCACAATGTCGCAACCCCTCCTCCACCCCCATTCCCCAATCTATGAGGTAATGGGTTTATTCCCGGTGATGTCACAACTAGATAACATTGACACATCTCTGATTATGCACAATTAGGGGCCTCAGAAGCCTTAGGTGATTAATAATCCTCAGTTAGGGGCTGCTATCCCCCCACAAAAGTCTAAAAAATGGGTTGTTTGGTATCATCCGTCAACACGCGCAGATGTAGGTATCCGTTATGGACCACTGTTGGCGGAGGAGTAAAGGATTCGAACCTCGATGTCTTTAGCGCCGCTAATGTCTCTTAGGACAGTCATCCAATCAAAGACTTCCTTCCGAGGACACCTCGCACTTGCGAGAGTGAAGGATTTTGAGGGTCGAACATATTTTACGTCTAGGGAGAATGTGTGCCAGCATTTGGTTCGGGAAAACCATACAAGTATATTATTGCAAACAGTTTCACTGTTTATATAGCTTTTAAAAATTAACTAAATTTGGTTTAAGGTAACGTGGCAAGTTCACACACACACACACACACACACACACACACACACAGTCAGAAAGACGTTCATTTTTATATATAAATTAAATCGGCAGATTGCTACCCAAGGATAAAGTGAAAAAAGATTTAGTTATTTTAGAAACAATGGTTTTATACCTTGAGCCACTTATACCTACAGAAAAAAGGTTTAAATAAAATTAGTGGTTGTACAGGGATGTACCATCATTAGCGCCATGTTTAAATATGAAAATATATAGATAGTTTAAGAATCAAATAGCCAAAGCTATTATTTATGCGTGTAGTGCTGATTACTCCAGCCACCCTACCTCCTCCCGTCACAGAGCGTGTTATGTAACCGCATTTGAGTGGCTGTAAAGATTAAACAGAACCGCACAGGGTCCGTCTCTAATGTATCTAGTTAAAGAACGGCAAACTTACATATCAGACGATATGTCGCGTCCAACAGTGTACCCCTGTAGGGGTTTGATTCCAGCCTTCTCCTCCAGAAATAGATTAGCCTGACATTTTCTGGAGTGGAAATTAGGAAAGTCTAACAAGAACTTTTGCAACTGCGGGATTTCTTAGAGTACATCAGCACGTTCACCTTATTTGACGTCATTTGACCGTGCACCTAAAGTAGTTGAGAAACATTCCTACTTAATACAAGTGGTAGAGATTAGATCTTAAAGGGGGAAAACTCTATTAGCCTACTATGTTGGTGGACAGTTAGTAAGTATTGTAAATTTGAAAACACACACCCACACGCACACGAACTTGACACATTTTGGTACAGCGTCTTACTACCCGTTCGGTTTACATGCTTAAGTAATAATCACGCTAAGGGGTTAGTAATTCTTAAGTTTGAATTTAGAGGAGGTGAATCCTCATTTACGTATAGGAAAAGTGGAAAACACCCCCTAGTTCACCCAACCAAGATTCGAACCTCGATCTCCCCGCTATCGGTGGTCTATCTCATTACGGATCGTGTGTGCCTGTGTGTTATTTAACAAACTTTTCCTAGTGAACAAAAAAAACTATTTGTTTCTAAACGTATTATTAATAATTGGTTCATCAAGCAGCAGGGTAATTAAAAGTCATGAAAAATTACGCGTGTAATCACAGGTCAAACATATATAGACCATAAAGAGGAGTGAATTTCAGTGGGGCGGGGGAAAGGTGCCACCAGTAGTCCGGAAAGAGTCTATAAATATATTAATCCTCTCAGATTCCTTAAAACGAGTTACTTGAACAATTATTTACATGTGATGCCCAAGATCAACCGGTGATGAGTCTTCTTACGGAAACAAGTGTCTTAGGTTCGATTGTCAGTAGTTGAAACCAGATAATCTATCACCTTTAAATTATATCTTTTCGCCGCACCAAGTGGTAGACCAGTGATATTTGGGATGTGTTCTAGATCGTGGATTTCAGATCAGTGCCGCTTGGTACTCTCACTATATATTACTCTAGAATAATTAATTTCGAGCCAGAGGTCTAAGACAATACACTTGTAATACACTAAACTGAAGGGGTTCGAATCCTGGTCCATTGGTTGCCCCCTTCTTTGGTCAGTTAGGGGTCTCCAGCTCAAATGATTATATTTGACATAGGTTGCTAACAACATAACTACTTTTATTTTGAAACAATGAAAATTACTCTAAGGGTGTGGTGTGAATTTCCATTCTACCTCCACGAACATTCTGTCTCATAGTATTCTATATCCTAGTATTCTATATCCTAGTATTTTCTTATAACTTTTAGAAGTGTTCGTTAAGCGTGGGATTCAGATTTATGCTGCTTAGTATTCACTTTTAACCTCACAACATGGAGGACAACCAATGAACGGTTCAAGGAGTAAAAAAAATGGTGGTCATATCTCTGTCAAGTGTGAGCAGTTTTCCAGAGACGGTTTACCACTCTTCTTTTCACTCAAATGTGGGTACATTAAATATCTCATATAACAGTGACTAACCGGTGCACAAGATATAAATGACTGTCTCTGTGTCTGTGAAGAGAAAGCATTATCACAATATCGAACCGGAGCACGATTTTCAATCCTAGGCAACAATTAATTATCATTACGAGTTTATTCCCCCCTCTCTTAAAAGCCAAAACATCCCCCAAATCATCCGATTAAGATTCGAATTTCAAGCTTTCCCCTAGAAGAAATGTAACCAAATTTGCCTGGAGGATGAGTGGAAAAATACCCCCCAGTACACCCAACCAGGATACGAACCTTGATCCTCCCAGTCCTCAGAGGCTATTTCAACATGAAACTAGACGTCTACTAACTACGCCACCGAAATAACATTAGTTAGTAGTAAAAGGTTTAGCCTTCTTAAAACCAATAAAGTAATCCACCTCTTACATAAAGTGACCGGTTACAGTGACTTCTTAGACGTCTTGACCAATGACGAGAGACACTCGACAGAGATTAAATCAAAATTCTATTAACAGACAAATACCAGTCTCAATCCTCTCTTCACAATATATATATATATATATATATATGTGCATTCTTTTAAAAGCAGGCACCAAATTGGTCTGAGGAAATGGCACCCGACAATTTGGCTCGCTTCGACCATTTGAAATATGTGCATGAGTATATTTATAAAAAAAATCTTCACAATCCTTGTTGGGAAAGAACTCTGTCTACTCAACGGCTCTCTGAGGAAAATTAACACTATATATATATAGGCTTGTTTAAGCGATGGTTGCTGATCATTGCACTCAAATGTGTGTTGTTGTTTTTTGTATCACGTGAGTTACCTTAACATCGGTCCGGGCTAACCGCTTTGTATTTCTTTAGTGAGGTAGGGATGGAGAAGGTTGAATTTAAAGGAAATTTGCCCCTATTTACGTGGGGGAGAGAGAGCGTATGAAATCATTAAGGTATAACTACCCTCAGTACACCAGAGCGGGATTCGCAGTTGGGTGTACTGGTACCAGTTTTCCACTCTTCCTCCACGAAAATGTGGGTACACTTCCTCTAAATATAACTTTCCAAATCCATAAAATCCTGATAATAATTAGTACAATTGTGTATAAACAGTTCTGTAGCGCAGATATGGATGCATTTAACAGTGTAAAGACGTGGGAAGGAATTATTTGATTGAATTACCGTTCAAACGTACCTTATCGATGCTAAAAACTCCTTTGGATCTCGAGTTATGGCATGATGTAACCCGCAAAATATGGTGAGGTTCAAATCCAGGTTCATACATGCCAAAGGAGGAGTTCCAATTTGAAAGAGGACCTCGAAAGGCAGCATTATGAAACACTTCTGGCTCGTGAGTTACCCCTCTTTCAGACTGATTGATTAACGGCTAGGGAATGGATATTTTGTATGTTCTATATTTAAGTTATATTGTAAGCTGTGTACTGGTATAATCAGTCGGTGCTTAAAATGCACGTTTAATACCTCAAATAAATATAAATGGAAAATATATACTTTTAAATAATATTTAATTGTGACTCTCTATATTTATAAAAGGCAAAGCCCATCGAATATAAATGGCTATGATGTTAGTGCTTTGGATACATATAAGTTAATACATTATTAAATATTAAATTAACATGATAAAAACTCGCTTCAGAGGTCAAATAGTAAAAGGCGTCACCCTCGAGTAAGACCGGTATGATCATGACGGGAGGGATCAAGGTCAGTTGTAAGGTTGTAATAAACTGCTTTTCTGAAAATCCTGAATTTATCCACTGGAATTATATCCACAAAAACTGGAATTGTATCCACTCGGAATGGTATCCATTCCGATAGTTTTGTAATAAACTGCTTTTATGAAAATCCTGAATTGTATCCACTGGAATTATATCCACAAAAACTGGAATTGTATCCACTCGGAATGTTATCCATTCTGATAGTTTTGTAATAAACTGCTTTTGTGAAAATCCTGAATTGTATACACTGGAATTATATTCACAAAAAATTGGAATTGTATCCACTCGGAATGATATTCATTCCGATAGTTTTTTTAATAAACTGCTTTTGTGAAAATCCTGAATTGTATCCACAAATGGCCGACTTGAGTTTTAACAGAAGGAACGTTTAACGTAAAAGCTTTCTCTAACTTCTGGTAGAGGGCAGCAGGATAGAATCTTCTTAACTTACTAATTGTATTATAGAGTGCAGCCTTGTCATTAGTGCTCTAATTCTCTTTTAAAGTGGGATGTAAAAATAATTTCTTAAACATGAAGTATTCATTCTCTTTAAAGATTGCACTGCATACTAGAAAATTAATTTGCAACCTTATTTAACTTGTAAGATTCTATTTTTCTGGTCAATACATTTTAAAGTATGTATCGACTCCTATAATTATTTTAACGAGATAAATCAATTATTTTATTTGGCAACAGACTTTAACCACTATGTTAAAAAATTATTATTGAAAATCTAGCTTTAATTTATTAAAATCTGGTGATAAACGAGAAACTGCTTATGAATTCTGNGATAAATCAATTATTTTATTTGGCAACAGACTTTAACCACTATGTTAAAAAATTATTATTGAAAATCTAGCTTTAATTTATTAAAATCTGGTGATAAACGAGAAACTGCTTATGAATTCTGACAGGAATTTTATTAATGTGATTGGCAGCACTGCTTTGCTCATGCCCTATGCTCAGTGAGCTCTAGTGATGAGAAGAATCGAGTAACAGTAGTCGACTACACATTTGTGTATCGTAATCGGCTGTACTCGATTCTTCCAGAAATACTAAAGTAAAAATAGTTGCTCCCTTTCTTTATCTCAAGATATAATATACAATATTGGTTGGCATGTTTAACGTGTTATTTTAATACAACATCTTTTTTCCCATACAGTTCATTCTTCAGTCATACTCTTATCATCGCACGATTTAGAACAGTATTCAATCCTCATTCGACATTTTATCAATAATACATCTATGACCATATCGGGAATGGAACTCAAGACGCCTAGCTTGGCTGGCTTGGTTTATGCTAGGTGTTTCGATTAAGATTCGAGCCCCAACTTCATTACTAACGGTGACAGTATTTGCAAGCGATGTCCATCACAATTATTACAACCACCATAAAATTACTGTATTTCCCACACTAGATGAAATATACTTATGGCGTGATGTTAACATGTAGACTTTTGAACCTAAAGATAATGTTAATTTTCATAATTTGGTTGAAAACAAATGGTCGAATAATCAGTTTTTTAATTATATATTACGTTCACTAGATGCATCAGTGAATGTTGTATAATAAATAATGGGTGCTTATTTCGTATAAATAATTGTGTTTATTTTTAAGCTTTTCGTAATTGCAACTCCGCTGATTGGAAAAAGAATAGCGTTAACGGGGAAACCAATGAGATAGAAAGAGACGTAAGTATCTATAAGTGCATCTACTACAATCTAAGAGCGAAATGACCTATTGGTATTGATTATTTGCTACATAAATTTATAAAGGTATTGTACATAATGTTGATATTTAGATATTTTAGTAACAATTCATTACACGAAATATAATATAGCCTGACATATATTAAAAATTTGCGTGTCTTATCAATTGTTAAAATAAAAAGAAATACTCGAAAATTTGTTTCTCTCTCACGCATTATATAAAAGACGACAGCTCGAAAATTTCAGACACAGACGTCGAAATCAAATGATCATTGGCAATCGTATGTCCCACAAAAATTAAATTAATATAGCCGGTTAAGCATGGTGAGCGTACCTGAAAGCTAAACGTGGTGTATGGTTTGTAGGGTCCGCCGTGCGATACGGTGCACATGTATTAACTGCCCGATGTTGTTGTTAATTGCTTGATTCTTCTGAACCGTCTCTTAAATGCGTTCAAAGTTCACAATGGTAGGTTAACCGGGTTTTACTCCAGTGCAGGTAAATACCAGTTTTTCGTTGTTAAGCTCGCATACATCTTCATCTGTTAGAGTATCAAAATGACAGGGTAAAAATAAACAAATCTCACCATTTGGGTAGGCTATTAGGCGTCTCCCGAACTTTGTATTGGCTGCTTTTAATTTATCTACCGAGTAATTTTGATCTACGGTTAGATCACACAATTTTACGGTCTGCATGGGGTCAACAATATTCACCAGCTGCTGTAACTTGTCAATCTTGAACAGCTCTACAAACGCTTATAAATAAACAACCAAGCGGGCGCCCCCTATATATATACCCCTCCCTCCTGTGGTCGACTTCACGTGGTACGAGATGAACTTGTACTAGCTCACGGTTTAAAGGTCGTGATCTATTCCTGTCTCAACTTGTGTTGTCGAGCCACCAAACTGGTACCAGGTATGAGTCATCAAGGCAAACCCATTGCCAAATCATTCTTGTCTCGAGTTGTAGAACCACAAATTTGACGACGGTGTGTGGTCGATTCATGTAAAACAGCGTAGATGTACCATTATTCATCATTTGTGCTCACGTGCCCACTGAGTACTGATGCACTCTTGGGAGACCGACGGTCGGGGGTAGGATTTTCCTGAACCAAATGCTGGTAAAGATTTTACTTGGTCTAATTATATTAATCAGTCGATTAGTTTTAACTGGTGTTTAATTTCGCTCTCGCAAATGTGTGCTATAAGTTCAAATCCCTGTAGGGCACGCCATCTAAATGTCATGCTCATTTAATTCTGGCAGAGGAAGGTTGAAATCGAATCCCCGCGGTGTAAACTGTCGGTATTTCTCACTCCGGAACATTTTCTTAATCATCCCTATCCCACTTTCATAATATATATATATATATATATATATATATACGTTTAGCCAGAAAGGGTGCGTGTAACTCATATAGTTATGATGATGGAGGTTGAGGCTCGAATCTCTTCTGAGGTGTACTGTCACTAGTTTCCCTCTCCCTTGCTCCACGTAAACTTCGGAACATTTCTACCTCACTCCTCCACCAAAAGTACTGCATGGCTAATACCAACGGATGATACTATACAACCAATTTTAGTAGACTTTTGTGGTGGGGGATAGTGGCCGATAAATGAGGATTCCGAGGCCCCTGATTGTTCATAATCAGGGCTGCGACATCACTGGAATAAACCTCTGGCCGGGGGAGGGTTGCGACATCATTCATCTGACACTGAGAACGAATAGGGTCAAGGACCTCATGGTCACAATATATTCCTGTCTCAACTTGTCTCGTCAAGCCGCCAAACTGGTGTCAAGTCTGAGTTATCAGGGTTGCGACAGTGCAATGAAACCATCGAGAAAGCCCATTGCTGGGGAAGGGCTGCCAGAATCAATGGACGCATGTACTAGCTCGTGGTTTCAAGGTAACGATCTATTCGTGTCTTGACTTGTCTTGTCGAGCAGCAAAACTGGTGCCAGGTATGAGTGATCAGGGGAAACCCATTGCGACATCATTCAAAGTCGTGTTATATTTTTGTCTAGACTTTTCTTGTCGAGGCACCAGTGCCAGATCACTAGGTAATTAAGTTTGCGTTTACATTTTACAAACCGGTTTTGATAATTGTTATGAGAAGGTTGGGGTTTGATACCGCAGCAAATTATTTTTGGGTAAATTTTCATAAATCGTGTTCCACCTCCAACTATGAAAAATTGAGATACATTCCCCTAGTAGATCTAATTTATTCAGCCTTACTTTTTTCTTGTGATAAATATTAGACATGTAGAACAATGGGAGGCTCTGTGTGTATTGTAAACGGACATTATAAGTTTTAATAAATATTCAGGGTAAGCTAAACAAATCCACGACATAGTACTCAATTTAAAGATAAATATTATAAATTCCTTCATCAGCGTCGAGTGTATTTAGGGAGGTTTTTCTAATATACTTTCCATTCTCCTCCTTGCAAATGTGGGTACACTTCCTCTAAATTTGGCTTGAGGTTTAAGTGGCTAATTTGTTTTGTGTGAATGTTATTTATTATGTCAACAAAATATACTGTTTCGAGCATTAAATGATATTTAAAATTGTATTCAATATTACTTGTGAATTTTTGTAAAAGTTATATATTATTTCATCAAAATATAATTGCAAACATTAAATTACTTGGTTCTTTAATTGGATAATTTGTTTAGTGTAAATGTTATATATTATGTCAACAAAATAGTTTCGAGCGTTAAATTATATTTAAAATTGTATTTAATATTACTTATGATTTTTTGTAAAAGTTATATAATAGGCAAAATTCAGATGAGAACATTAAGGGCCGGTCTTATGACTACCGGATAGATATTGCTATTGGGAGGTTAAATTTATCTACCTGATAAAAGCTATCAGCCACTTTAATGTTTTACGTATCTTATGAACTGAATATATCTGCCCAATATCTATCTGTAGGATAAATATATTTTTATTCAGAGCACGCAAGGTTGGTACTGTTTTTACTGGTGCGCGCATCTGTATAAGCCCTGCTTATAGCGCTATAGCCTAGCGAGTGGTGAGAACGTTCAACATTTGTTAAATAATAGTGGCTAAACGAGTGCAAGGAAACAGATGGTGTCACGTGTGCGTAAAAGTTAAGTTGTCTTGACAGTACTAATATCGGTATCTGCCAAAATTGGGTCAATCATTTGGTACAACGTCAACAAAATTTCATTTATTGTACGAACATTTAAATAATTTCTTCATATATATATATATATATATATATATAAAACTCTGCAAATTGTTTGTCATTTAATATAACAGTTTTAATAAATGTTCTCGTTTTATATAGTTGAAGCTCGCACCTGTGCTTACTAAACACGTTAACCAAGATTTTAGGCTTAAAACAGATTCAGATAGGAGAAACCTCATTAAAAACAACGCGTCACTATGGCGACAACCATTTTAACTTCTAGACAAAAGTTACTAGGTACTTAAAACTCACGATAAAATTGTGATGGATAAATACATTTTATCTGGCAGATAAATCCTATGACGCACTTTTAACTTATACACCGGATAGAAATATTTACCTACCAGATTAATATTTATCTAGGAAACATAAGATTTTCCCTGGATGATATGTAAAATAAAACTTGTCTTTTGCTGTCATAAGTAGCTATAGGAATAAAACGGTTGTTTCTAAAATAAATTACCTCTGTGTCGTAGTTGGCTGACGCCCTTATTTAGTGTAGAGCCAGACTGTCGAAGACGGTGCAGTTCGAGATTTGAATCTCAGTCGGGTAAACAAGGGGTGGGTTCCACTCTCTCTCTCTACTCGAATGCGGGCTCACTTCCTCTAGATTCAAATTTCCAAATTACTATCCCCTTAGCGTAAATAGTACTTAAGCATATAAACCAAACGGGTAGTAAGACGCTGTGCTAAAAATGTGTCAAGTTCGTGTGCGTGTGGGTGTGTGTTTTCAAATTTACAATACTTACTAACTGTCCACCAACATAGTAGGCTAATAGAGTTTTCCCCCTTTAAGATCTAATCTCTACCACTTGTATTAAGTAGGAATGTTTCTCAACTACTTTAGGTGCACGGTCAAATGACGTCAAATAAGGTGAACGTGCTGATGTACTCTAAGAAATCCCGCAGTTGCAAAAGTTCTTGTTAGACTTTCC
>CABFOV010009724.1:0-18455 GCA_902141375.1 Timema poppense
TTTTAAATTCCGGTTTCCTGGGCTGGACTTAAAACTGCTACATCAAACCCTGCTGTTTTCTAAATTTGATTTGTATTTCAATACCATACTGAAATAACGGGTTTTGTTTTGTTTTTAATACAAAAAGTATGATTTGTATAATATTACAAGTTTGTAAAAAGTATTTAACATAAGTTTAAATCAAAGAGTCTTGTATTTTATCAATGATCAACAAGATCGAAGATTAATATGGAAATTACAACTAAATCTTTCCTTAAGAAATTCATTACTCTAAAAAAGTCTAGTCAATCTTTATTAAAACAAACTTTACATTTTAACTAAATTTAAACTTACTTAAATATTTTTACGAAGCTCTAAACGATCTAACCAGTAACTATGGCTATTGAATGGTTTCAGATTTATCGCATAAGAAGTTTATTTCTCAAATCTGCTCTCTACCAAGATATTGGGTGGTATGATCTAAACCAAACTGGCGACTTTGCAAGCCGAATGGCTGAGTAAGTTAACATTGATCAGTTAAATTATGTTTATTAATTGAAACATTAAATAGTATAGAGTGAAGGAATTAAAACATAATTTATTAACTTTATTGATAGCTTTACTTGTTTATTAATATCTGATAAAAGAGCACATGCATAAATTTACAAATTTACTATAATTTTCCATGCATATATCAAATGAATAGCAAGTACAATTAGAAAATTTTACATTTCAACTCAAGATAAAGGACTAATATTTGTTTAGAACTATTTACACACTGGTGAAATGGGATTGATAATAAATATAAATACTATATATCAAAGTGCTAGTTTTTAATCTGTTTAAAATATGGAATATTATTTTACATTACAAGCTAACTAAATGAGTTAAAATGAATTAAAATGTGAATTTTAGATAACATTTTAAATTTGATATGATTATATTGTGAAAATAGCTCAGCTAATTATTAAAATAATATACTATTTCAATTATTTAAGAAAAAATCATTATTATGTTTATGAAGCATAGAAATAAGTATGATGAATTTGGGTGTTTATGAATTTATACTAAAACAATCTCTATTTATGCTAACATAATTTAAATGACCTAATATAAACTCGAGTTCAAAATTGTTCATTGTTAGAATAGTTTATATGAGAGCTCAAAAAAGTATAATATTTTTACACATAATATGATAAAATTGAGGAAATTAAAAATTGCATATTTAGTGTTTTTTAGAATGTACAAAGTGATATTTCCAAGGAGAATAAGTCGAATACACCAAAGCAACTGTGATATTTGCTTATAAATAACTGTGCAAGAATTATATCTATGTTACGCCCAAGGGAAACATTTCTTTCTGCAGATATATGTTAATTAAACACATACAATATTTATTAATAACTGAGTATCAATATTTTATGTTTTATCCAGTGACTTAAACAAACTAGAAGATGGTATTGGGGAAAAAGTGGTGATGTTTGCGAACTATATTACAGCCTTCTTCGCCAGTTTGATACTAGCCTTTGTTAAAGGTTGGGAGTTGACATTGATATGTTTGACTTCATTACCCGTCACCATGTTTGCTATGGGTCTTATTAGTTGGGTGAGTGAATTTTTGCTTAATATGTTACCTGCGAAATGCTAAATTGATTATAAAAACCTATTGATAGATGTAGAATTTCCAAGAATAAATTTGAAAGTAATTTAAATAGGACAATGTTTGAAATGAGCTAGAACAGACAGGAATGTTGTTTGTTTATTTCCACTGGGGTGTATAATGTGTACTATCTAAAGGTAAATTCCATCAAACATTTATTTTGCATTATGTTAGGATGATGTTAGGAATAATAGTTTCTGAATATTACAAAAGTTACTCAAATTACTTTCATATGTTCATATGTCTAGCCATTTAATCTGCAATTGTCACTTTTGAATTATAGTATTAATACCTATGAAATAATCCTATTGATAAGATTATAGTAATATGTTATCAATACTGTTCTTGTTGATGGCAAAAAATTGTGTATGTATTTTTGATTCTAATTTATTAAAATATATTTATTTTTTGTTCTTCTCAACTGAATTCTACTGACCTAATACTGCACATTTGCATTTTCAGTCTTTGATGTCTTAATATGTACTAATTGAATAACAAAAGGAGCCCATGTATAAATAGTAGAACCTTGGTCAGTGTGAACAATAAATTAAATCGAACCAAGGTCTCATATACTTATTTTCTACCACTCTAACCATTAGGACACAGTTATGGGTTTATGAAAATATCCTGATAGTAAATAAAATTCTAATCAAAATGTCTAATCAGACCTTTAAATACAGTTGATTGTTATTAGTGAAAAATGTAATATAATGTATGAGATGATGGTTTAACCCCTTGATGTATTTTGACAAGAAATGCTCGTCATAACATAGGCCCAACCATAGCACACTGTTACAATGACTAACCTGGCTCATCTAAGCTTGTGCATACAGGTATTGTGAGGTGAAATTAAATAGTAATTCTGGTGATTTCCATAGTTCAGTCAAATGATAATATAGATTATATAGGATTAAAACCAATATTTTAATTTAATTTTATTTTTATTTTTAAGAAGTTAAATTATTTACTCCAGGGCTGTGGAGTTGGAGACGTAAGCTATTTTGGGTGGAGTCTTAGGCTGTAAAAATGTACCAACTCTGGCTTCAAAATAAAAACTTATAATATTATAGCAATATGTGGTGGATATATGATTTTAACTTTATATGGAGCTACTTCGGAGGCTGCAAGGTCTAACACATCACTCTAGCAATAGACTATACTACCAATTACAAGGAGATTGAGGTTTTAATCCCAGTAGTGTGCAATGAGGTTTTTTTCCTAGATGGTTTTCCACTCTCCCTACACACAAATGTGGATACACTTCTTATTAATTCAACATTTTTTGTCCCTAACCTATTAGCTAGTACAAATACATATTAATATAATCAAAAGAGGTAGTAAGACGCAGCGATAAGAAACACTTTGTACTTTTTTACTTTTTAGGACAAATGTTTGTAATTTCGACAAATTTATTCATATATAAATTCACCTAAAGATTCTTCCCATGAAATCATATGTATTGGACCATTTTAGTGTTGTCAATTTGTTTTTACTAATTAATATACATTAGCAATTTCTGGAGGAGTTAGAGTCAAAGGCTTGGCATACCGATTCCACAGCCCTGATTTACTTCAGTATTTTGAATTCATAGTATTCTGGCAAAGCTTTTAAATTTATATTTTTAAGTGCTAGTTTTACCCCAAACAGTTTATTTTGCTGTCCTGTGATTAATACAGCATTAAACTAAATGCTAGTATAAATAGTTTATAAAATAAATAATGTGTATATAATTTACTATGCATGAAGGTCTTGAAATATATGAATGTTGCCCACAGTGCACATCAAGGCTTGCTAAGAAAGAACTTGATGCATATGGGAAAGCAGGTACTATTGCAGATGAAGTCCTTAGTTCCATGAGAACTGTTGTAGCGTTTGGCGGAGAAGAAAAGGAGGTGGAACGGTATGTGTATTTATTTATTAGTAATAACAATACTATGATGTTTCACAATAATTTTATTTTAATATGACCGGTGACCATTTGTGTTTATGTCCTTTATGACTATTACTATATGTTGTGATTTTAATTAGTAAAAGTAATTAGGAAATGTTTGAATGTATTATTTGATTATATATATATATATATATATATAGAGAGAGAGAGAGAGCTCCGCGAGTGGTTTTCCACTGATTTATATCTTTAGTTTTCCTATCATCTATGCTGATATGGATGCACTTAATTGACCTTCCTCATCCTTGACCCTTGGTTTAAGCTCTTATTAACCATGGATCAAATAATACATTCAGACATTTCCTAATTACTCATATATATATATATATATATATATATATAGAGAGAGAGAGAGAGCTCCGCGAGTGGTTTTCCACTGATTTATATCTTTAGTTTTCCTATCATCTATGCTGATATGGATGCACTTAATTGACCTTCCTCATCCTTGACCCTTGGTTTAAGCTCTTATTAACCATGGATCAAATAATACATTCAGACATTTCCTAATTACTCATATATATATATNATAGAGAGAGAGAGAGAGAGCGAGAGAGAGAGAGACCATCAAAGCAGGTGACTAGTTCTTGATTAGCTTTCTCCACCATACACTCAGTTATACTTTGTAGTAAGAGCAGCCAGGGAATTATTAGCTCAAGATAGGGACAATACTAAAATAAAATGTCTTAACATAAAATTATTTTAAAACTATAGCGCAATTAAATTTGCTTCATAATGTAATGCACACTTACCCGCTATGCAACTACACATGGTATGTATTACACAGCTAAATAAGTCAACGATTTATTTATGTGCAAATAAAGTATTATGTGGCTTGTTGTAAAATATGCCATAAACAATTTCTATTGCTATTTTACAAAGCTTTAGTAGTTTTATGTTATTTACTTTGTACTTCTGAGAGATATTTGATTAAAAAACATAGTAATTGTAATTGCCAAGAATAAACTTTAAAAAGTGAGTAGCCTATTAGTTAATCAAGGAGCATATGAATATTAGCTTTTTTTTACATGTTGGTGTTACAAATACTATAATTCTTCATGCCACAGATCCTTGTGTTACTGAAATCTAATCGTTGAGTCATTGTTGCAGAGGAAAGGTAAATTGAGCAAAAAAAGTTATGAAGAATAATAATAGTTCATAAAAAAACACTTTAAAATCCCCATAATTTACTGAAAAATGCATATCCATATTATTATTTAAAACTCCTTTATAAGGGGGCTTAAAGTCATATGAATATCCTCTTCTCTCAATGTCATTGTAGGTCAATTTGAAAATAAGGGTTTTTCCCACCAATCCAATTTTAGTGAAATATTCGCATAGAATGTGTTTGAGATAGGCATTCCACAAAACATAATTTAAAATATAATTAGATTATGGTTTGAAAGAAGTGTGAGCTACAAGAATTTCTTTTTGGTGGAGTTTGTAAATAATTGAGTATTTCATCTGGAGTAACTAAAATATCTCTATTAATAATATTTTAACATTTTGACAAGAGTTGGGAAGATGGGATTACAGCCCTAACCCCACTATGTGGGCATAACCTTATATAAATATAATATAAGCTGTTGAAAGTGAGCTTAATGAACTTGGAAATACTTGATCAAATTTTGTTTCAGCACATAAAATGATAAGTATCTCGATGACCAGTGAGTTATTGATCGTTTGTTTGATATAATTTTAGCATACTCTGAAAACGAATAAGGAGATTTCCATCTTTTACCACTATATGAAAGAAAAAAAGTGACATTCAACTAAATCAAACATTCTTTTGGTTTCAAGTTACCAGCTTCATTGGTCAAACAATCTTAAGGTGTCATTCCCATGTTAGAATGAACTGCTGAAGATGGGGACATCAGGGTTCAAATTCTGGTCGAGTCTAATGAGTTTTTTTTTTACAATGGTTTCTCACTCTCTTTCCATGGAAATAAAGGTAGATTATCTCTAAAATGCTTCCTTCCTCATCCCTACTCTATTAAGAGTATTTATCATATAAACGCATAATCTGAACAGGTAGTAATGAGGTGATCAGAAAAAAGACTTCAAGTAATGTGGTAAGTCTCTGAAAACCCCTGTAATCCTGCTTGGGATATTTAGAAAATTGGTGAACATGTTGACTTGACACATTATTGTTAATAAGTAGTTACATATTACCAGTTATTGGGTATAATTTAACAGTAATAATACATTAATCCCCATTTTATTTTTTAAACTTATAACATGGGGGTTCATGTGATTTATTTAATATAAGAACCTATTAATAATATATATATAAATATTTTAAACTAATAATGATTTCTATTTAATTATGAAGATTTATTTAATATGTAAATTAATTATTTATATTATTTTTATTATGTCTAATAAATCAATTATATGAATATAATAACTTATATTAATATAATTAAATAATATCTGTTAATTATATTAAAATAAATATTTATAATTAAATTAATTATTTGCTTGAAGAGCATACCTTTAGGTTCCCTAAATTACTTAAGTAATTTTTTTCGGCGTCAAAGTTACAGCATTCACACACAAATATACATCCTATTTTATTTGTATGATTATTTCCTTTGATACTCTGAAGTTTCTGTTGTTTTTTAATAGAGGTCATCAGTCTGAATACATAATTATTTATATAAATGTAAGATGAAATCAAATAAAGATGTGGAATGTTACCTGTTTAGTTTGAATTTGCTAAAGATACACTTTTTGCCTACTAATGTGAATAAAAAACCATCAACCAAACCAAATTATAGTTTTTCTTTGGATTTAAGATCTGAAGTATATATGGTAATTTCTTCTTGGAATCGAAGTAGATATTTTCCCTTTAAATTGAGTCTGTAGCTTTATACCTATTAGCGAATATATATAGTTATAGAAATTCTCATTTACATATATATGTATATATACACATATATGTATATATATATATATATATATATAACCCGACCGAGATTCGAACCTCGATCTACCCGTCCTCAGCAGTCGAGCTCAACACGACAAGCGCGTTAGCCAACTACGCCACAGAGGTGGGTCACCCACTGAAGTTTCTGTTGTTTTTTAATAGAGGTCATCAGTCTGAATACATAATTATTTATATAAATATAAGATGAAATCAAATAAAGATGTGGAATGTTACCTGTTTAGTTTAAATTTGCTAAAGAAACACTTTTTGCCTACTAAAGTGAATAAAAAACCATCAACCAAACCATATTATAGTTTTTCTTTGGATTTAAGATCTGAAGTATCTATGGTAATTTATTCTTGGAATCGAAGTAGATATTTTCTCTTTAAATTGATTCTGTAGCTTTATACCTATTAGCGAATATATATAGTTATAGAAATTCTCATTTACATATATATATATATATATATATATTAGGCCATACATACATTATTATAACAGATATTCAAAGAGAGTTAAGACCATTAATTTATAATAAATCCATTTTAGAGTTTGTTTTTAAGATAACTCCTTACTAAGAAGAGAGGTAACGTTATTTGAGGATTGAACACCCTCCAAGGGATATACTTGTAAGAAATAAATTTAGCTCCTAAAAACAGTTCGGTTTTTAATCCTACCATTACACAATGAGATAACTTAAATCTTTGTTTGAGTTCAAACAACACCCTCTTTACTTTCTCTCAAACCCCAAGAAGTATTATGATTGTGGAAAAAAAACTGAATTAAGATTTTGATAAATGTTGACATTTCATGACCCACTGAAACGAAAAAATATTATTTTGCAGTGCCCTCTGTTTGTGTGTCTGTATCTCAGCCTACAGCTGAAACTATTTCACCAATCGGGCTAAAACTTGGTACCTAGGGATTCATTAAGGCTACCCCAAGGGGTATTTGAAATCTGGTATCTAACCCTAAGATTAAGGGTAGTTTACTGAAGGGTAAAAAGAGAAAATGTAAATTTGATCAAAATCTGTCAAGTTATTAAAATTTTGATTAAATTTTATATATAGGTAATGTTTAACATTAGAAACCAAATGATAGCTCTCATTATTCCATGGTTATGACATTAAGGGTAGCCTACTTTACATAAGAACAAATTTCCAATTTTGATCATATGCAAGCAAGTATTTGAGATATGAAGTAACTTATCTTTGTAAAGTTGTCGTACCATAGGTAATAATAAAAATAAAAATCCTATATTTGGAATATATATTTATAAAACCAGGACTAGAGTAAATATATAGTATACATTTTTTATAAAGCTCTTTGAAATGTGAAACTGATTGTCATAATCTTTGGTGAACAAAAATAAAAAAAAAAAAAAACGAAATTGAGATTTTGATAAATGTTGACATTTCATGACCCACTGAAACAAAAAAATATTATTTTGCAGTGCCCTCTGTTTGTGTGTCTGTATCTCGGCCTACAGCTGAAACCATATCACCGATCGGGCTAAAACTTGGTACCTAGGGATTCATTAAGGCTACCCCAAGGGGTATTTGAAATCTGATATCTAACCCTAAGATTAAGGGTAGTTTACTGAAGGGTAAAACGAGAAAAAGTAAATTTTATCAAAATCTGTTAGGTTATTAAAATTTTGATTAAATGTTATATATAGGTATTGTTTAACATTACAAACAAAATTGTAACTCTCATTATTCCATGGTTATGACTTTAAGGGTAGCCTACTTTACATAAGAACAAATTTCCAATTTTGATCATATCCAAGCAAATATTTGAGATATGAAATAACTTATCTTTGTAAAGTTGTAGTACCATAGGTAATAATAAAAATAAAAATCCTATATTTGGAATATATCTTTATAAAACCAGGAATAGAGTAAATATATAGTATACATTTTTTATAAAGCTCTTTGAAATGTGAAACTGATTGTCATAATCTTTGGTGAACAAAAATAGCTCCTCTTTTCTTCATGTTTATGTAACAGTGTATATTATTTCATTTAGGTTCTTTGGTGGAGTGTTTCTGCAACAATGTATATTATTTCATTTCACACATTTTATGAGTTTTTAGTAAGTGTCTCTGACTAAAGATAAAAGAGAGAGAAATTCTGTTTGGCCCACCATATAATTTATTTTTATTACATGTCCTTTAATGTATAAACAGGTTGAATAATCATTTTTAATAATTTGGTCCCTCTGGGTAGTAATTACCTCATGAACATGAACTGTTTTTACCAATATGAAATGTGTTTAAGATAATTACAAAGTGTGTTATAATTTTGGTTGAGATCCATAAAAATTAATTTTTCCCTTTCAAGTCTCAGATGGTTGTGTGTCTAAAGCTTCATTCACTGACCCTCCACCTTTGACATGACACATTCTTATTGTTAAAACATAGGTAAATTTATCTTTTCAGCAAATGTATATGTAATGACTAATGATATGAGATGCACGGGTGTGTGTGCGCAGTGAAATACTGTTGTGTGTGTGTGATTGAGGAGAGTTATTAGTCAAATGAATGTTGCCACACACGTACACTTAAGTTGTTTGTTATAATTAAACTGCATAGATTGCTTGTTCGTTATAAATAAACTGTATAGATTGCTTGTTCGTTATAAATAAACTGTAGAGATTGCTTGTTCATTATAATTAAACTTGGTAGCAGTCCGTGGTTCATAAAAAAAGAAAACCCTCAGATGGCGGATGAAACGAGAATTCCTGTTTTTGACGGTAAGGACTACGAGTGTTGGAAAAAGCAAATCATGTTGATTTTAAAGTTAAAAGAAATGTGGAGAGGCAGTGAAGAGAGAAAAAGGTAAGACAGATAAAGAGGACGAGTGGAGTGAAACGTACTTGAAGGCAATCAATGTGATTTACAGTGGTATTTCGAATGATCAGTTACAGTTTATAAAAGACAAAGAGACTCTGTATGAAATTATGAAAAATTTTGATGAAATGTACTTAAAGGAATCTATTGCACTGCAAATTTGTATACGAAATTGATTAGATAATTTGGTTAAATCACTTTGAAGATTCAAGTGCCTTTTTTACTGAGTTTAAAAAGCTAGTGAACGAACTTAAAATTGCAGGTGCTAATGTAAGTAAAAAAGAAAAACTGAGTTATATGATTAAAATGCTTCCAAATTCGTTAAGTTATGTTGGTGATTTAATTGATATACTAAAAAAAAGTGATCAAACAGTTGAGTATGTAAAAAGTAAAATAAAAATGTTTGAATTAAAAGAAAAAGAGGAAGGAAGCAAAAACAGTTCAAGTGCATTTAAGGCTGAAAGAAAAAAAGACAAAGTGTGTTTTAAGTGTGGCAAATATGGACATTTTAAGGCTCAGTGTATGAGCATGAGACCAAGTGAAAATTTGTGGAAGTTCAGAATCGGCATTTAACAGCAAGGAGGTGGACACCAACAACAACAATATTGGCAACATCGTGATGGCGGTGGTGGAAGAGGAGCCGGTTGGAGTTCAAGTGAACATCGTCGAGCTGGCGGTTGGCAACAAAGTCATAATCAACAAGGACAGCAAAATGAAGATGGTAATACGAGCAGTTTTAATACGGAAATCAAGGTAAGACCCGAATTGGAAAAATTGTAAGTTGAAGCTAACAGTTGCGTCGGTAAAGTAGAATGGTTACTTGATAGTGGTTGTTCTGATCACGTCATAAATAATGATGAATATTTTTATGAATTTGATGAACTCAAAGTACCGGTAAATGTTAAAGTCGGAGATGGTCGTTTTTTAAAGGCAACTAAAATAGGTAATGTTTTACACAAATTCAATGTTTATGGTCAAATGGTAGAAAATAAAATTTTAAATGTATTTTACGTGAAAGAAATGGATAGAAATGTAATCAGTTATGGGAAAGTTACAAATAAAAATAAAATTGTGTCAAGAAATATTTCAAAAATATATAATCTAAATGGAAATTTAATTTCTTTAGCGTGTAAGAAAAATGATTTGTATCATATGACTAGTGAAATTGTTAAAACTGAATCAAATATAACAGCCAAATTAAATATTACAGAAAAGGAAAGATATCATAGAACATTAGGACATGTAAATTTTGATTATTTAAAAACAATGTGTGATAAACAAATGCTTGAAGGTTTGCCAAAGGAACTAGAGTCTGATTATTTGAAATGTGGAATATGTTTGCAAAATAAAATGCATAATTTGCCATTTAAAAATGAGAGAACTAGAGCAAAAGAAGTATTAGAGATTGTAAATACTGATTCAAATGGGCCACATAGTACTACGTGTTTAAACGGTGAAAAATATTTTTTAACTTTTATAGATGAGTACAGTAAGGTAGCTAAAATTTATTGTATCAAATCGAAAAGTGTAGTAGGGCCTATATAATTATTTTATTGACTATGTAAATATAATTGAAAGTAAGACAGAAAAAAGGGTAAAAAGACTGAGATGTGACAGTGGCAAGGAATATATGAATAGTGATATATATATATATATAGTTTTACTAGAGAAAAAGGAATATCTATTGAATCTTGGCCCCCATATGTTCATGAATTAAATGGAATAGCAGAAAAGTATAAAAGAGATATTATGAATATGTCTAGATGTAAATTAGCAGAGGCCAAAGTACATAATAGGTTCTGGCCTGAAGTAGTCAAAACAGCTGCTTATTTGAATAATAGGACCATTACTAATACTTTAAAGAAAAATAAAACACCTCATGAAATAATAATTAGGGAAAAACCTAATATAGAGCATTTAAGAATGTATGGAAGTAAAGTATTTGTAAGAGTGCCTGAACAAAAAAGAAATTCAAAATGGGACAGAAAATCAGATCTAGATATTTTGTTAGGTTATGAAAATGTTGGGTATAGAGTATTACTAAATGACAAGATAGTTGTAGCAAGACATGTAGATATAATTGAAGATGGTACAAATTATATAAGTTTTAGAGAAGAGTCAAAAGAGTCTTATGATATAGGTTTAAATGAAGGTAAAAATGAAAATGATAGAGATGAAATTATGAATGGAAATATAAATGATCAAAATGCAAATTTAGGATTGAGAAGACCAACCAGAGAAAAACAAAGACCTGCTAGACTTAATGATGATAATTTTGTGTATATGTAAACTATATAAATGCAGAAAATCCTGTTTCTTATAATGATGCGATGAATAGTTATGGTTCTAAAAATTGGAAAAATGCAATGGATAAGGAAATTAATTGCTTAGCTAAAAATAATACATGGATGTCTGTTATTAAACCAGAAGATAAAAAAATACTAGATTTAAAATGGGTTTATACAAAAAAAGGCTAATAATGTTTATAAAGCTAGATTAGTAGTTGGAGGATACCAACAGAATGATTTAATTGATGTTATATACTCTCCAGTAGCAAGAATCCAAACTTTAATAATCTCATTATCATATTGTTGTCAGAATAATTTAATTATTGAGAAAATGGAAGTAGAAACAGCGTTTTTGAATGGAAAAGTTAAATCAGAAGTTTATGTTAAACAACCACAAGGTTATGAGGATGTTACGAATAAAGTACTTAAATTGGATAAAGCATTGTACGTATTGAGAGAAAGCCCAAGAGCTTGGTATGAGTGTTTCAATACTTATTTGAAAATTTTAGGGTTTGTAAGAAGCGAGAATGACTGTTGCTTGTATATGTTAAATAATAAGAACAATCATAATGTCTATTTAATTTTGTTTGTAGATGATTTGCTCATATGTTGTAAAGATGAAACTAAGTTAAATATTGTTACAAATTTATTGTTTAAAGGATTTCAGATTAAAGATTTGGGTAAAATAAAAACTTATTTAGGTATAAATATAAATTATGAATGTGATAAAGGAAAAATGACTTTGAATCAAAGAGATTATATCTTATCTTCAGCAAGGAAATATGGAATTGAAAATTCTAAAGTGTATGCTATTCTGATGAAACCAAATTTAAAATTAGAAACCGCACAATCAGCATGTGATGAAATAAAGTATAGAAATATAATTGGAGCTCTTTTCTTTATTAGTTCCGGAACAAGACCTGATATATGTTTCAGCATAAATTATTTAAGTAGGTTTCAAAATTGTTATGATAATACTCATAAATATAATGTGAGGATATTAAAGTATTTAGTTTTAACCAAAGATTTAAAGTTAACCTATAATATAAATGTTAATGCAGAGATCTTAAACTGTTACGTGGATGCTGATTTAGCAGGTGAAATTATTGACAGAAAATCGACGACAGGATATGTTATTAAAATGTATGGAAATGTGATTTTTTGGAATCTACTAAGAGACAAAGTAGTGTAACAAAATCATCCACATCACCTGAGTATGTTGCATTGTCTGAGTGTGTTAGTGAATTAAAAGTTGTGAAAGATATTTTGCTAGATTTTATATTGAAGTTTGTGACCTAATAAAAATGTATGAAGATAATTCTGGTGCAATAAATATAGCTAAGTATGGTAATTTTACAAAAAATTTGAAGTATATAGAGACACATTATCATTTTGTAAACAAGAGTTAAGATAAAGGAGAAATTGATATTGTCAAAATAGATACTGATGAAAATGTGGCTGATATTTTTACTGAGCCATTGGGTTAAAATAAGTTTGAAAAATTCAGACATGAAATGAATGTGATATAAATTGGTTTATGATTAAGGTTGGACTGTAATATAAATTTAAGGAGGTGTGTTAAAATATAGGTAAATTTATCTTTTCAGCAAATGTATATGTAATGACTAATGACATGTAATGCGCAGTGAAAGTAACACTGTTGTGTGTGTGTGTGTGATTGAGGAGAGTTATTAGTCAAATGAATTTTGCCACACACGTACACTTAAGTTGTCTAGTATATGAGTATAGATTGCTTGTTCCTTATAATTAAACAATTATAAACATTTTTTTAATTGATGACAGTTATCTTCAGATAAAATAAAAATGGGAAAGTTTTCTCAAACCTTTCATAATGCAATGTTTTATAATTTCAGATACAAGTCCAACCTAGTGTTTGCGAAGAATATTAACATTAGGAGAGGTTTTTACAATGGCCTTGGCTTTGGCTTACTGTGGTTTTTCATTTATGCAAGTTACGCACTTGCCTTCTGGTATGGTGTGGGGTTGGTTTTGGATGAAAGGAACCTGCCTGCGGATGAACAAATATATACAGCTGCAGTTATGGTCACAGTAAGTAAAATTAAATTATTACCAATATGAATGAGGGTCACCAACAAATCGAGATTTAAAATAAATAGGGCCCCTCTTTTATATTAGGAACTATAATCAAGATTTGTCTATTGACCTTGTACATTACATGCTAGGTTAAACACCAAAAGCTTTTGGCACAGCCACAAGCATATTTTCTTAAAATTAATTATTCTGAGTCCTTAACTTAGATCAGGGGTTTATAACTGGAAGTATGCAACACCTGTTTTTGCGGGTCTCAAAATTTCTTGGAAAAGTAATATACCATATTAAAATTGATGTTTTTAGCTGATAAAGAGAAAGTTTTGACTTGCGTGAGAAAAATCTATGAATGCTCCATCTGATTGTCATTAAGTAATAAACTTACTTGCGCTCTATTTTATAATAACTTGTGTATCCGCTTGAGTTCTATTTCCTTCCATCCCTTAGCCCTCCACTAGACTTGTGGATTCAATTGTGGCCTTCGGGAAATTTAAATTGGGAATCCTTGGCTGAGATAGTTTAAGTTGTTGATAAACAGTATACTAACTAGTGTGATATTAAATGTATATAAGGCTTTCTAAATCTTTTTAACAGAGAGGATCCTTTCATACAGCCCCTATATTTTGTGGCACCCTTAGTATGAAAACTCCTTATATCAAAGGGATATGATTTAAGGAAATTCTGGGTAGAGGACATACTTAACCCTCCGCTACACACGTGGAACACCTACAACGTTAATAAACGCGTGCAGACTGTTAATCCGCTACTGTTTTATGGCAGTTTTCGGTTCAATTTCGCATTCATTAGTACTTTTGAAACATTCAAGAACATTAATTATTTTAATTTAAAATGATTATACATATGTTAAAAAAAAACTTTTCCATGTTGATTTTCTCGCTACTTTTTTAAAAATAACCTCATTGTTTTAGTAACTTATAATAATAACTTATAATTTTCTCAATAAACTTACTTATAAGTTTTCTTATAAACTAACTTGAGATTACAAAAAAATTTCATGTATAGAACACAATACAAAGATAAAAATTAAATTAATGACAAAAAAAAGAATTTTAATCAAACAAAAACTAAAATTGCAAAGATATAAATTAGTTTATTTGGTAAGTTAATGCACCATATATATTCCATTCACGGTAGGAATTACTCTCTGAAAGGTCTTTTTTCCTACCAATATCCTACTATATAGTAGATTTATGGTAGGGAAAAAGACCTTTCAGAAATCAATTCCTACCGTGAATGGAATATACTCTATCTAGTCACTGTCAGAATCATTTAGATCCATTATTTCCATTTTTATGTCACATTCAGAGCACAAATAAGAAACAAAGTGTTCCAAACAGACATATTTGTTGCAACATGTGCACGTGAATCGAGCTGGCCTATTTTTTTTTTCGATCACAAAAATAACCTTCCTCGGGTTCTCACTTCTTCTGGCCTGACTTCTGATTGAACTTTTGGAATCTCCAAGATCTCCATAAGACGCAGCTTTACTGTAGTGGTAAATTCTGCTGCTTGGCTCTCAAATGCAAATGATCATTCAGAAGTGCTTTTGCAAATATTTTCAAAAAGCCCTTCTCTGCCAATTTGGATGTAGTATTATCCTTTAAATTATGTAGGAATTTATTCCTGCAATATTCGTATATGAAAAGAATACTACTAAAGTCCATCTTCGGGTTATTCTGGCTACAGAATAAGCACACTTCATTTCATCCACCTTATCAACACCCGATTTCATTTCATTTCATTATAAAATATAATTTTGGGTTTATGGACTTCAGCACCCTCTAGACCTTCAATTTTGTCTTCCTCAATATAGAATGTTGATAATGCTAGCACAACTTTGTTTTTCTTAGGCTTATAAGAGAAGAGTGTTTTTTTTTAAGTGAAGATACTGGACTCTATTGGAAGATCTTTCCCTTGTATCATAAATGGTGGGCTCTCTTTCTTGTTATTTCTAATAGTCCCTACAATTGTAAGTTTTACGTTCTCCAGTAAGTCCTGGGCTAATGGAACTGACACAAACCAATTATCGCAAGTAATACTTCGACCACTTTTTGATATTGGCTGCACCAGTTGCTTGGCAATACTTTGAGGATTGTTTTAACACCTATAGGGGGCTTTCAAACCGTTTTCCACAGTAAACTTCTACATTGTTTGTATAGAACATTTTAGCATCTGTGAGGGTAAAAATCTTTATGCCGTATTTGGCAGGTTTGGATGGGATGTACTGGCGAAACCCACACCGCCCTCTAAATGCATCAAGCATTTCATAATTGGTTAATAAGCTGATTGATCGCTATCTGAGTAATGGTCACTCTCATTGACTATATCTTCATCTGTATCATCGAAAGCACCAAATTTGTCTTTGGCAAGCCAGTGTAGAATATCTTGGCCATTAGGTCCATATATTTTCTTAAATAAAAGTGTACAAAAATGAAAGCACTAACAAAACCAAACACACGTAAAAAAAAACATGGGCACGCTCACTCACCAACACATATATGCACTGCATACAAAACTCATTCGTAATAAGTGTATATAGGACAAATTCTAAGCTATTACAATTTTTGAGAGAGTATATTTTCAAAAACTGACTAAAATGAAGCAAAAATTTAATTAAAATCTTTAAACAATTGAGAAAATAATCTACTCATGAAACTTGGTGTTAAGAGTATAAATATTGCTGTAGAAGTAATAACACTTACCTGAAGTGTAAATGCACATGTGCGGATTCACAGTCCCAATAATAAAATGTTAAATGCACTTGTGTTGAGTAATAGTTAACATTACAAAAAAAAGTACCCCTGCTGCTAGCAGACTAACACAAGGCAATCTCAGATCCCACCATAACATTCCAAAAACAGTAGGGGAAGCTAACAGGTAACACTTAGCTCAGCTAGGTTTTACTAATGGATTAAAAGAGAACTACGATCTTTTGGACTCACACTATGCGGCACGTGTAGAGGGTTAAAATTAAAATAATATTTTTTATAGTAAAAATTTTACTTACGAAAAACATTAAATTAATTTTAACTAAAGCCATTTTTTTAGGTGCATTACATTAGAATCTACAATTTACCTTTGAATCTTGAATCCAAATTCTAGCTAAATATTAATATTCTTTCTTATAATCCATTCATTATAACATTCATACATTTAGTTAAGTGTTAAATTACTGGTCTGGGACCTGGTCGTTAGGTTCACCCTGCAATTACAATTGGTTCTGAATCACCAATAAGCAGTATTAAAACTCTGAAACAAACTCAATTTTTCAAGTAAAATTTGTTTTAGAGTTTTAATACTGCTCTTAATGGTGGTTCAGAACCAATTATATATACGAAATTTATTGTTATGCATGATCAGAAAACTTAGAACTAGTCCTTGGTTTAATTTTGAAGCACAGTGTATTTGGGTTTGAAAGTTAGTCACCCAAAATATACTAGTACATTTAATACAATACCAGACCAACAGGATAGAGATGAGAGTAGTTTAGTGGAAATTAGTATATGGGAAAACCAAAATAAAATCCAGTATACAAGGTCAGTACTTCAAGCCCAACCTCAGCATCCCCATCAATGATGATCAAATGCAATTAAAGTTTAACACCTTAAATCTCTTCACAATTAGCGTGGATATTTTGATAGCTTAGCAAAAAAAGGGAGAAATAAGTAGCTATAAGGTATATCTGAAAAACATAGCTTAGATCATTTATTTAGCACCCAGTTCATTATGATGTCACATTATAATTAAAATTGTTATTATTTGGTTGAAATTTATTTTACGCATCTAAAAGATTAGTATTTAATTTATATTTACTTTTTCAAAAATTTGTCAAAACGAATCACTTTAATTATCTGAAAACTGAATTAATTCAATCCTAGTTAATCATATATTTAACTGTATTAAATTATTATAACCAACAATTCTAGTATATTTGTAATATATATATATATATAACTTTGGTTATCTCATCCCAATAATGGTGGTGCACTTCAGCTAAACCAAATTCCTCGCCCCTTTCCCTTGGATTAAGCTGTTAATGACTGTGTTGTTAGATACAATAATTTAAAAGATGTTTTGTTTTTACTTTTAGGTGTTTTTCAGTGTAATGATGGCCTCAATGAGTTTAGGCATTGCATCACCATACATCGAAGCATTTGGCATAGCTAAAGGTGCAGGGGCTAAAGTTTTTTCTGTTATTAATAGAGTTTCCCCTATAAACAGCACTTCCGAAGATGGCATTAAGCCAACAAGCATAAAGGGATCTATTACGTTCAATAATGTACATTTTCAATATCCATCAAGAGCCGATGTTAAAGTGAGTTCTATGAATAATACATTATAAATTACAAGTTATATTTAAGTTTCCAATCTTCTAAAATTTATGTGAAAACACATATTTGAATCAAACAACTATTACATGGTATTAGCTATTTTTTTTAAGATTATTTTTAGTGATGTTTAACTCTATTAGAGTCATATGCTTTAGATTGAAAACTGACACCTGGACTCGGGAATTCAGGTGTATAGGGGTTATTTTTTAATTTAAAGAATATGATATTATTACCATATGACTAACAAATAAAATATTTAGCTATTTAATTCATCTATTAGAGTTATTATTCATTAGAGTATCACAGTCCACACTTCTAGTGTTAATCACTTCTATTTTGCTTGATTGTGCACCAAATGAAGGTAAAATTTACAATAAATTA
>CABFOV010009725.1:0-18450 GCA_902141375.1 Timema poppense
ACCCTACCATTACACATTAGCGTAAGTGCGTCTAACCCGAACGGGTAGTAAGACGCGGTGCTAATAATAATAATAATAATATAAGACCTAAAGGCATAGCTCCTATACTTTAGGTCTTGTGAAATTAGGTCCAGTGCATGTCATACATATTTATATGTAGACATTTGAAGCTGAAAGAAAATATTAATTTTCATAATTTGGGTGAACAAAGGTGATATAAGAATAGTTTTTTTTTAGTATATATTGCTTTCACTAGATGCATCAGTGAATGTTTTGTAATAAATAATGGGTGCTTATTTCGTATAAATAATTGTGTTCATTTTTGAGCTACATAATTGTAACACCAATGGTTAGAAAAAGGATAGTGTTGATGGGGAAACCAATGAGACAAATAGTGTGAAGTCAAGGGTTTTACCCGAACATGATATAAATTGGGAAGAGAAGGGGGAGTAGTGTGTTTTACAGAAAAAAAAGATAGAATTATAGTGAATGCCAAAAAGGATTTGGGGAGAAGAGGGAAAGGTGGTTCGGATAACAGACCCATCTGGCAGGAAACGGCTGAATTTTATCAACAGTTTAGACATGATTTAATTTGAAAATACCATTTTTTTAAAATCATTATATTATAAATAGTCATCGTGTATGACGGAACAATAATTATGATAACATCATAAACTATATTTTTGTATTTAATGTTTGATTTAATTTTAAATTAAACAAAACTACGTCTTATTGTAACAAAGTAAATATTAATTTGTAACTTTCTTATTAATATAGTCATATTAAATTTACAAGTTAAATAGAATACAAAAAATTGCATGTTATTATTATGTATAGTTTTTGAGAAAAAGGCTATATAACTTTATCGTTCTTATATAGTAAGTGTACATCCGAATCTTAACACCCACCACAGAAGAAGAAAAAAAATGTATTCTTGAAACCATCCCGAAATCAGGGATTTAAAACTACCATTTTTCAATCTCACCGAAAATAGTAGACCTCTCTATCTCAAATTGAATAAATAATATACACCTCTCACACCGCTAAATAATAATAGTAAATATAGGTTTGTGGTTTTGCTTATGCTATTGATATTAATAAGAGTGTGAATAATCAGTTATAAACCTTTTTAAAAACCTTTACTTTTCGATATCAACAACTGTCTGTACCAGTTAAGCTAATATGGTCGCACACACACACACACACATACACACAAATATGTATTTTTATCGTCCTAGCTACAAGCTGATTTACCATGACTAATATCGGCGTTCGAAACTCACCGGATGTTTCGGGATCATTATGCCCAAATGATTTTCCACTTTATCTCCACGAAATTGTAGATAACTTTCTCTACATTCTACCTTTCTCACACAATCCCTAAAGTGTGAACACGAAGTTAGTTCATAAGGATATTGAGACGTGAAGAATTGAAAAAGTAGTTTACATTTCAGTCAAGACCTCTATAACTATGTTAAAAAAAACTTTTGATTTAATTTGTGGAACTAATTTATACTTTATCGCACTCCTCGGGTAGAAAAAGTTTTGTTATCATAAAAAAAACTTTAAATGTTGATAAATATCGACGTTTCATGACCTTCTAAAATTGAAAAACTTATTTTTGTGATGCCGTCTGTGTGTTTTTATTTCTGCATAGAACCTAAAGCATTTCATCGATCAGGCTTAAACTTGATATCTGAGGTTTGATAGGGTTCTCCAGGGAGGTTTATGGAATTAAATATCCAAACCTAAAATTAAGGGTAGTTTACTTAACGACGTTGCCTACTTGGCTAATTGGTAGCGATTTTATGAAGAGTGTTGCATCTTAACTTAGCGCAATCAAGCATGAAATATGTGGCCTCGTCTGACAGTTCTTACCCCCTCCATGACTCTCCTTCCCATCTTTCGCTACTTGTATCAGAAGGGTACAAACTCCACTCGCCATTCGGTAAGATCGACAGGTCAGCCTTTCACTGATAGAGATTCAAATACAACCATTTCTCGTGATGATAGCTGTACCAAAAACGGGCAGAGATAAAAAAAAAGGGTATTATCTGCGTGGACCCCATATGGAAAAAAGCGGAGTTCCGCGCTTTACCCATCCAAACTAATACCACACGTGAAGCGTGGCAACAAGGATGATTCAAACACATTGAACACATTGACCCGAATAGAGCCTAGAAAAAGGATAGACAACCTGGTTGTAGCCATAAAAACAAGTATGTAGTCTTAAGGACTAAAAAGGGAAATATAGTGCTCGTAGAGAATAGCAACCATTTGGATTAAGTCCTTATTACATCTGGAGCTCAAGGCTCCTATATCGAAGCTATATCATAAGAAAAACATGGTCTCTTGGACCAATATAACAAGTCAGACGGACTTAATCAAAACTAGAGTCACTGTGACTACATCAACAAAGTTGGAATAACAACACTGAACAAAAATCTAGTCACTCTGACTGAAACAAGAAATTTAAATAAACATAATAGTTGCCTCGACTATACTAAGTTTGAGATAAACAATAAGTCAGATAGACTTATTAACGTCGCCTCTATACTTAGTATATCGGAGAGGATTTTCCTTGGTGGCGTGACGTTGAGAACCACTTCCAACACTCCATGGCCACCGGTTCCTTCGGGGAGAAAGGTTTTCCTCGGCGGCGCGGTGGTGAGAACCACGTCCAACACTCCATGGCCACAGGTTCCTGCGTGGAGAGAAGTTTTCCTCAGTGGGATGGTGGTGAGAACCACTCCCAATACTCCATGGCCATCGGTTCCTTTGTGGAGAGAGGATTTTCCTCGGTGGCGTGGTCGGTGAGAACCACGTCCAACACTCCATGTCCACCGGTTCCTTCATGGAGAGAGGTTCCTTCTTTAAAGAGGTGATCTGATTGAATACAAGAAAAACGCCCAATACTCCATGGCCACCGGTTCCTTCGTGGAGAGAAGTTCCTTCTTCAACGACGTGATGTGATAGAATAATATACAGTAAATCTGAGAGTACTTATTTTATACCCTTTCTCTGACTAGAACGGAAAATAAAGAAATAGAAAAAAACTTAATAACACAGGTGGTGATAGGAAGGACTGGAGCTTGAGGGGTGAGGAAAAGGGGAGGTTCGAAGACAAAATGCCACGATAGTGGTGCTCGAGTGTCTTGGGAGCGAGCCCAACTTAGTTTTAGTTCTTTTCTATGACTGGAGATGTAGTAAGTGGATGTGTCGGGGAGCATCCTGTCACCATTCTTATTGAATATTTTGCTAGAAGGCATGTTGGCGTTATCCGATCCCATCCAGCCACGGTGAGTAAGTCTTGAAGCATATTATTCCTGAATGTATTGGATTTGATTATTTTCTTTGGATTCCATTATTATAAGTTTAGTATTTTTATGCAGATTTGTATTATTAAAATCCTTTGTAGTATTTTCTATTGGGCGCACGTGGATCATATCCGAGTCCATCCAGTCGTTAACAGTAGGTTTTGACGGATATTATTATTAAATATTTCAAATCTAATCCTCTTCTTTGGATTTTGCCAATATAATTATTTTAAGTTCGTATTTTTACGTAGCCTAATTGTGTAGGTGTCAACTTTACATGATTGACACGCTACATAGCTAAGTGAACCAAGGCACCAGACCAATGGTTTACAACCTCAGAGTCACGACCCCATTTGGGGTATTTTCTTGTTCATACTCATCAAAATGTTAATGATGGATGTTATCATTTATAAGTATATTTTATGACTAGGAGATTTTAAAATGTGTCTTGATCAACGTTGTAGATGTTAATTCTCGAGACTTAGCCCTATTCAAACTATTTAATTTAAGCTAAGGATGCAAAATACATACTAGGTTCAATAAGCATAGCCTAATTCACATAAAAACAGCCAATGATCAATTTGATTTCGATGTCTGTGTCTGAAATTTTCGAGCTGTCGTCTGTTTTATAATGCGTGAGAAATATAGAAACCTTCAGGTTTTTCTTTTTCTCTTAACACTTGATAAAATATTGTGATATATTTTACTATTTTATTCGAATTTTTAATATATGTCAGGCTATATTATATTACATGTGATGAATGGTTACTAAAATACCTAAATATCATAAATATGTACACTCCGTCGTAATTGAAAGGTAGCAACTTATTATTCACTAAGCCCGCGAGGTATGATATACCTCCACACATGACTGCAGAATAGTTTGCCTAGCTACGCCCAAAGCCTAAGTTAGAGAAGGCCTTAAGTCCTTACATTATTTCTTGACTGTTGGGAAGGAGTGATGGGGGAGGTGTTATGTCTTTTACCGATGCCCGAATGATTTGATTTACTAAATTAATTTTACTTTATTGTTCTGATAATGATAAAATCAATAATTAATATTTACATACTAAGTTAATTAATTATGTTTGCTCTCATTAACATACGGGCTCGTATTTTTTTTAGCTATTAAAAGTTTAACCACGTCAAACGTTGTATGGGCTCTGTTGCCCACATTTATTGGTTTTACATGGTAATATAAAGCAAGTCTCCCCTTTTCCAGAATCTTTATTACTGTTTAAAGCCAATTATAAATTTATTAATGATTAATTATTATATTTCATACATGTAACGTAAATAACAGATTAACTCTAAAAAATAAATATTGATAAAATCTCATCCATTGGACATATTTTAGTTATAAAAGTGAATTTATTTGTTTCTTCAAAGTTATATGTTCTGATAATGATAAAATCAATAATTAATATTTACATACTAAGTTAATTAATTATGTTTGCTCTCATTAACATACGGGCTCGTATTTTTTTTAGCTATTAAAAGTTTAACCACGTCAAACGTTGTATGGGCTCTGTTGCCCACATTTATTGGTTTTACATGGTAATATAAAGCAAGTCTCCCCTTTTCCAGAATCTTTATTACTGTTTAAAGCCAATTATAAATTTATTAATGATTAATTATTATATTTCATACATGTAACGTAAATAACAGATTAACTCTAAAAAATAAATATTGATAAAATCTCATCCATTGGACATATTTTAGTTATAAAAGTGAATTTATTTGTTTCTTCAAAGTTATTATGACTGTCTATAACTTTTTGGGAGCATAGTTCAATTCCATACTTTATTTAATGTTACCATAGCGGCTATAATATAACTATTAGTAAAACGCTTTAAAAGTTAATACTTTGGTTGAGAAAAGGTGTGGTTTATTAAGATTTGCGTTGATTATTATCATTTTATAATAAACTTAATGAATAATGTTAATTATGATTATTTTTGTCAAATCTGTTTTTTACTAAATCAATTCCGTAAATCCAAACAATAAAACTGGCCATGTCGTAGGCAAGTAATAATACAATATCAGAGTGAGGAAGTTTAAATAATCATTGAAAAGCAAGGATAAATATTGTTTTGTTTTACGAGCTTAAAACCACTTTCCATGATATCTCTGCTTTTTTAAGGTTTGGAATATAAATATATGTAAGTAAAAATATATATTGTAGTTCTGTACTATATTTAAGAATATCAGTCTATAGCCAAGGATACCTTGAATTTCACAACGTATATCGGTGCATTCATTTCTATTCATGAGGATGTCTCCTAAGAAAGGATTTCGCGTACATACAGTCAGGGTTTGATTTTCTTTTAAAGATACGGCCGGATTTATTTATCTCTGGAACCATTTAACCAATTACGGTGTGGTTGTTACTTTAGTACTGGACCAATATCCAGGCAGGTTTGAACATTATTTGTGTATAATCAGGTGTTTCGGTGTGAGTCCCGGTGAAGGGTTAGCCGAATGTTTGTATACATTTATGGAACAAAATTACTGTGGGGTAGTTTTTATTATTCTTGAGTGTATTTATCCAAGCATTTTTTTAGTATAGTAATTATAATTGGGTGTATTGGTGTTAAGTGCAGGTGAAGTGCCAGCCGGATATTAGTCTATATCTATGAAACCACACAATTACTGTGGTGTAGTTTTGAATATTCTGTAGAGTATTTATCCAGGCATTTTTTAGAATAATAATTATAATCGCACGGTTTGGTGTGAGCCCCGGTGAAGTGCTAGCCGGATATTTGTATATATCTATGGAACCACTTAACCGATTTAAATGTAGATTTTTTGTAGAATATTTATCCAAGAAAGTTTTAGCATGATCTAATCATGTTTTGTGTTGTGAGTCTCGGTGAAGGACCAGCCGGATATTTGTCAACAACTGATTCCGTAGTTAATTCTATCCTAGTAGGATATCCACCTGGGAAATTGTAGTATGATAGATTTGTCTTGGGGTTCGAGTCCCTGTTAAAGTTTCGGATGGATGTTGTGTCTATTTAATCTAGGATATTTATAACCACATAAGCGATTGAAGTGTAATTTTTTTCCAACTAGGCTTACATAGTTTCTATATCCAGGCAGGTTTTAACATTAGTTTAATCAGCTGTTTTGCTGTGAGTCTTTGGAAATACTGACAGGCCTAACTATAATGGATTTTGTGGATCAGCCGGAAGGTGAAATTCCGTTCTTCCGTGAAGGGGATAATAAAATCCAGAGTGAACTATAAGTAGAAAATTTATAAGTAACATAATATTACCTATTTCAATAATATTTACTACTAATTACTGGGGAATAGTGTTTTAAAAGATACAAATTAAAGGTGATGTAACCACATTTGCTTGGAGGGAAGTTTGGAAACAATTTAGGAAAACGTGTCTCAAAATTCCCGGCCAGGACTAGAACCCTGTTTCATCCATCACTGAAAATGGACCATATAAGAATTTTTTCGTCCGCATGAATACCGAAGAAGTATAATATACATTATTTACTGTATTTCCTAGAATATTTATTTTACTTTGTAATTTTGTTTAATATAAGATATTAAATATTTTATTTTGTGAGTGTTTTGAGCAGATATCACACTAGTCTATAATCTATTAAAATCAGGGATTTCTTTTTTAAGTTCACTCAATAATGTTTTTACCACCCTGAGATTATCAACAACTCTCAGACCCACCCCGGTAGTGTAGTTAGCCAACGCGCTAGTTTACTGTTTAGCTCGACTGACAAAGATGTGGAGATCGAGTTTCTAATATCGCTCGGGTGAACTCTGGTAGTTTTTCCTAAGTGGTTTTACACTCTCCCTCCACGCAAATGCTGGTTCCCTTCCTCTAACTTCAACCTTTCTAATTCCTAACCCATTAGAGTAATTAGTACTTAGGCGTATTACCAAAACGGGTAGTAAGACGCGGTGTTAAAAAAAAACCTACCCTTAAAAATTGCTTTAAACACTCTTTCCTTGTCCTACCTATTGATTTAAGATTGACTATATGAAGGTTACCTAAGAAACAGTGAAGTTTTCCTGGCACTCAAACATATTAATAAATAGATTCTGTGTGTAGTGGCTGGCCGCGAATGTCCACGTATAAAGTAAAACAGTTAAATGGCCCTTGTCTAAAAGGAGAGATGGATCACATTATTCACTTTATCAAGTCATGCACTAGCAAAATACTGACATTTTCTAATGCAGTTAACATTCACACATCTTCTAAACATTTATGTTTTGCAGTAAGCCAGCAGTTATTACTCCTTCCAAGTTAATTTCAAGAACAAATAAATTATGTATTTTGTAGGCCACATTATTACTTATATGTTAAAATCTCATACTCCTCAAATAATTATTGGTTACCTTATTATTATTATTATTATTATTATGATTATTATAAATGCTTTCTAAACATAAAATCCTACAAGAGCACGATTTACAGATTTATTCAAGGTACAGATAGTGCGACAGCTTAGCTCAATCGATAACATGTTTTTATACTGATTTAGGGACAATAGGTTCGATTCCTCACACCGTGGAACTTTTATTATTAGTGAAACATATTTTTCTTCTTATAACCTGATACGCTAATGGACAGGGATGTTGTGTCGTTTAAAGTTTTAAGAAAGTAACAAAGTATTGTGCTGATTTTATCACTCGGTTCAGAAAATGCACGTCAGATACCTCAAATAAATTTATAAAATGAAACCTTAGGATACTACGTGTCTCTTTAAGTGAGATAGGTTTTGACTTATTGAGTAAAATAAGAAATCTTAAGGTGTACTAACTTATATTAAATATAACTTTAGCTTTAACTAGGAACCAAAATAATTAGAAAACAAAACTTTCAGCAATATCTCTATGACATAATAATCTGCGTTGTTTGGCTGGTTTTCATTATTTGCGCATCTTTAATGTATGCATTATTAAGGTTAAGTGTGCACTTGTTGCAGATTTTTGGATTTCGTGCCTAGGCTTACCATCCTCTTCTCGTTTATGTGATTCTGCTCTATCGAAAGTTGTCGGCAGGCGGCATTCATGAGTAAAAGTGCCGAGTGAGAATAATATATAGATATTTCGAAAAGTATTATTTCCATATAAATAAAATCTTTTATTACAGTATTAAACATTTGTTTTTAAAAAATCAGTTTTTTCAGTGTTTTCCCAACATTTTTAAAATTCCGTTTATGAGACTATTTGTTTAAAAAAAATGAAAATATATGCATACTATTTTATTAAAATATTTTATATGTGTATATATATATAAATATTTTATTAGTATGTATAATGTATATATATATATATATATATATATATATATGTATTTGAAGCCCTCACGGTAAAACCTTTTAAAAATATACTCCATAATTGGGTAAAATTAATAATAATAAAACGTATACCTTCTTTTTTTAATGACTCACAAATTCCGTTATTCGTCTTTTTTCAAAATTGTTACCAACCCATTTCATGTGGGCACGCTATCACTTAACTGCAACCCAAGTTTTGGCTTGATATGTCTAATCGTTCAAATGTTGAGATCTGTGTGGGACCGAAAAAAGATATAGCTTGAGTTTTTCATAAGAGTTCCATTCTTGGTACGGAACCCAAAAAATTAGTTGTGACTTTGAGTGTAACTTACGTGTGTTTATTTTTTTAATTCTGTCATAATTTGTATAGCTATATTATTAAATTTGATAAACTATTGTGTGCCAACAATGTTTTATTCTCTTAAAGGTTATATTTTTGTCTTTTATGAATATTTTAAATTTATTTGTAATAATGACAAGAGTTAAAACATGTAGACTACACGTTGCTATGAAGAATTAGTAATAACCTAAACCATTCATTTTCGTCCACAATTTTATTTATGATCAGATAAATATTAAATACAATTTAACATGTGTAGGCCTACAATCAGTTACAATAGTAATAATATGACAAATAAGTTATAATAATTATGACCATGTCTAAAAAATTTACAAAAATATTTCAAAACATTTTCGTTATACATATTGATATCTTGAATCCTAACTATTAGTTAAAACCCAGCCGAAGTCGATCAATTTATCTTGAGCGTTAAAAATACGTAGCACAACTTCATTCTTAGGGGAAGTAAATTCGTCGGTCCCATGTCGATTTTTACATTCAAGTGAACCCTGGAAGGTGTGTGAAAATACCTTTCCTAGCAGAATTGGAATTCCCTTTCACTATCGCTCCTAGAAATTATCGTTTGTTGATATAATCACTCGGTGCATAAAGTGCATGTTAAATACCTCAAATAAATAAAGTAAATAGACCATTAGTTATAAAAGCTCTCTCACAGGGAGGTACTAACTATAAATAGCTTTTTGGTTAGCAAGTTTTATATATTTTGTATACTAATTTATCAAAAAATTAATGTTTATTTGATTTGAGTCCTATTTAACTTCTGGGCATTACACATAACTATAATGGTGTGATCAGGAGTAATGTAGCGTTATTAGCAAACTTACCCGTACGTGATTAGGTTAGATTTGATTATAGTGGGAAATTATTTAATAAAAACCTCCTTTAGTACACTAGACCGGAATTCACCCTGCAGCCCAGGGCTCTAAGTCTTGAAACGTTTGAGCTGTAAAAATAGGTGATGTCAGACCTACTGACCAGCCAGGCAGTTCTCCCCAACCAAACACCTTGCAAGTCCGGTATTGTCTGTCAAGTAGGGCAGAGATAACCAACACACGACACTAATGGCACGCAAAGTCATTTTAAGTTCCACCCTTAAGGTCACCGTAGATTAAATAAAATCAAATCTATTACACCAGAAAACAAATAGATCAGTTATTTCGGTCAACTTCGCTTGTGCTAAAATTTGAATAACTTTGTTCATCCCCTATTCCAATCTCCAAATAGGCCTATTGTTTTACTGTCCACAATGGGGAAAGAGAGCAGTAGTCAGGTAAGTTTTGAGGTTTGGGGCTATAGCTATACACACAATTCGAACAGCGTTGAATGTATATCTTGGTATGACAAAAAATAGTGTTGGCTACCCCTGAACCCGTAATTTTGAAACTTGGGGGGGGNCGTACCAAAGGATTAAATTGAAGGGATGCCACAATCCGCCATTCTACAAGATACGTAACTGAAAGTGAACACTATTATTGTATTGAGTGCATCATGTAATTCGATTTGTTTGATTTTATTAGGAATTCATCTTCCATTTGATTGCATCTAAGTTTATTGTCTCAAAAATGTCTCGGGTTATATAAGTATGAGTTAAACTCTTAGTATATTTCATATGTGTTTTAGTTCACTTGAAAGTGTGCTTGTCTGAAGCTCAGAAGTTCAAAAGATCGATTCCATCTACAGTACGATGCTTAAATTTTATGTAGGAATAATAAATCACTTGTTAATGATTTGAATTGAGTAAAATATTATTTTATTTTCGCAACAATTTTTAAAACATAAATTACACTAAATGGTTTTACTATCCTATTAATAATTAGCTTGCTTAGTCTTATTTTTAAATGTGTACATTTTAATATCATAAGCCCATTGATTTTATTTCTAAATAATAACAACATTTCAAAATGAATTTACTGATTTTTAATTTACTACCTTGTTAAACTATTTTAAATAAGAGTTTTTATGGTATTCTACGTATGCTCAAATACATTATATACTTCTACACAAAATATTTAAAACAAATTATATGCTGATTAATACAATAATTTAAAATGAAAGATTTTTTTCAGTCTGATAAATTTTAAAAAAAAACCTGAGAACTTTAGGATTTAATCATCAGAATTCCAGATCATGATAATGTCACGTTACTACCTCAGCCAAACTGACAGATAACAAATGTGAAAATAATTAAGAAATTTATTATTATAATTTCACACAACAAATATTTTTATTAGAGTATTGAAAAGTGTGTTCAAAGCAATCTTATCTTTTATTTCTGTAAAGCTATTTTGTATAATATTAGGCTTATTTCAACATAATCATTCTCAGAAGGCTGCAACTGAAGAAGAAATGGCATCCGAACCGAACGGGTAGTGAGACGCGATGGTGGAAAAACAAATATTTGCCTAATATCGAACGGTTGATACACCACTTACAACAGTAGTTCATGGAATGTTACAAGGCAAACCCATCGAAAAAATTAATATTTTAAGCTCAACTCAAGTTCAAACAAGATTTCTAAAACCTTTCCCTTGAATCGTAGCCAAGAACGATACATGATTAGTAAGGACCTTATAGTAAAGCTAGACTCGCAAATAAAACTAAATACCAACCGTAATGTATGGGATTGGCAAAATTGATCTTGAGGATTAAGATATGCTTATACAGACCAGCCAAGTGGAGCCAACCTTTGACCTAAATAGAGACATAATTCTATTTGATAAGATAACTAATATATAAAGGCAAACAATCGATTAGTTGCTAAACGAGCCATATTTCACGTATTTAAATCTCTTGCCATTCTAGTCCAGTTTGTAGATGATGGGGAAGTTAGGAATAGAATCTCAGCCGACCCGACCCTATTGAGGGTGTTTATTGATGAAGTGTTTCGAACCTTTCCTCCTTGTAAATATGGATACATCCACATTAAATTGCACCTACTTTTACATAACTCACTAGCGTATGCGTATAGCCCAGACGGGTAGTAAGACGCGGTTGTTAATTTTGTTTCATACATAAATATATTTTAACATCTTTTCTTGGCTATATTATCCCTTTCGTTTAGCACGGAATATTGCAATATGATAAAATATCTACGTTTCTTTTAATGTTTTTGAATATATAATATTTTAGTTTTCATTACAATCTCTGAAACTTCAAACAAAAATATGTGAAGTGGATATAATATTATGATTCTTGTTTGGCAATGAAAAGTTATAACAATTGGAAAACTAAAGCGCAATAACATATGAACAAAGACTGTAGTATTGCACTTTATGTTTAAGTGGTTATTGTCAATTATTTTTAAGATCAATTGACATTTAAAAATTCAATTTTTTACTAGTTCACACCCATGATCTAACTAACGATATAGTTGGTTTAAAAAAAACGATCATTCAAATAAAAATATTTCTACAATCCTCAGAATATTGTGAACGCCAAACTTTTCACTGCCAGGCCTAACGGAATATCACCTGGAGACAAACTCAAACGCCACGCCTTCAACTTCCACTAGATCTCGGTTCAAAACCGACTCCACAACCACCGGGCTCGTTTATCAAACATTGCTGCAAACCATCAAATTAAAACAATGGGGTAAAAAGAACCATAAATATTAGGCAACAGAAAATATAGCCTGTAGGAACTTCTTTGGGACTCACTCCAAAACACCTTATTTATAATGCTAAAACATGCCTGGATTAATATCTTACAAAAAAAAAGAAAAACTACAACGTAATCGGTTAAGTGGTTTACTTCCCCTCCGAATGAAGTTGTAGTGCGTATTTTTAACGCTTAAGAAAAATTGATCGACTTCAGCTGGGTTTTAACTAATAGCTAGGATCCAAAATATCAATTTGTATAAAGAAAAGGTTTCGAAATATTTTTATAAATTTTTTAGACATAATCATAATTATTATAAATTAATTGTCATATTATTATTATTGTAACTGATTGTAGGCCTACACATGTTAAATTGTATCAAATATGTATTTGATTATAAATAAAATGTGGAAGAAAATTAATGGTTTAGGTTATTACTAATTCTTCATAGCAACGTGTAGTCTACTTGTTTTAACTCTGTTATTATTACAAATAAATTTAAAATATTCATAAAAGACAAAAATACAACCTTTAAGAGAATAAAATATTGTTGGTATACAATAGTTTTTTAAATATAATATATCTATACAAATTATGATAGAATTAAAAAAATAAACACACGTAAGTTACACTCAAAGTCGCAACTAATTTTTTGGGTTCCGTACCAAGAATGGAACTCTTATGAAAAACTCAAGCTATATATCTTTTTTCAGTCCCACACAGATCTCAACATTTGAACGATTAGACATATCAAGCCAAAACTTGGGTTGCAGTTAAGTGATAGCGTGCCCACATGAAATGGGTTGGTAATAATTTTGAAAAAAGACGAATAACGGAATTTGTGAGTCATTAAAAAAAGAAGGTATACTTTTTATTAATATTATTATTAATATTACCCAATTATACCGGGTATTTTTTAAAAGCTCTTACCGTGATAGTTTCAAATATATATATACATACATACATATACAATATTTTATTATAATAGTATGCATATATTTTCATTTTTTTAAAATAAAGTCTCATAAACGGAATTTTAAAAATGTTGGGAAAACACTTAAAAAAATTGTATTTTTAAAAACAAATGCTTTAAACTGTAAAAAAGATTTTATTTATAGGCAAATAATACTTTTCGAAATATTTATATATTACTCTCACTCGGTAATTTTACTCATGAATGCCGCCTGCCGACAACTTTCGATAGAGCAAAACCACATAAACGAGAAGAAGATGGTGAGCCTAGGCACGAAATCCAAATAACCTGAAACAAGTGCATACTTATCCTTAATAACGCATACATTAAAGATGCGCAAAAAATGATAACTAGCCAAACAACGCAGATTATTAAGTCCTAGAGATATTGCTGAAAGTTTGTTTTCTAATTATTTTGGTTCCTAGTTAAAGCTAAAGTTATATTTAATATAAGTTAGTACAACCTTAAGATTTCTTATTTTGTTCAATAAGTTATAACACGTAGTATCCTAAGGTTTCATTTTATAAATTTATTTGAGGTATCTGACGTGCATTTTTTGAACCGAGTGATAAAATCAGCACACTACTTTGTCACTAACTTAAAACTTTATACGACACAACATCCCCGTCCATTAGCTTATCAGGTTATAAGAAGAAAAAAATGTTTCACTCTTAATAAAAGTTTCACGGTGTCAGGAATCGAACCTAGTGTCCCTAAATCATTATAAAAACATGATATCGATTTAGCTAAGCTGTCGCACAATCTGTACTTTTACTTGAGTATTTCTGGAAGAATCGACTACGGCCTATTAGGTTACACAAAAGGTGTATTCGACTAGTGTTACTCGATTATCCCCATCACTAGAGCTCACTGAGTATAAGGAGTGAGCGAAGCAGTGTTTCCAATTCACATTAATAAAATTATTGCCAGAATTCATCAAAAATGATCCCTTTATCACTAGATTTGATTAAATTAAAGTTAGATTTTCGATATTCATTTTTTAACATAGTGGCTAAAGTCTTTTTGAAAATCAAATAAAAGATTTGTCTCTTTAAAATTATAGATGTCAATACATGTTCTAAAATATATTGATCTGAAAAAAAAATCTTACAAGTTAAATAAAGTTGCAAATAAATGTTCTAGTATGCACTGCAATCTTTAAAGGGATTGAATACAAATGAATTTTTGATGCATATTCAAGGAATAAATAAAAACTATGGTGAACAGTGATAATATTAATACAAAGATAGTAAATATCAGTAAAATAGAGTAAAATGTTATCAATATTTAATGCAAACTATTTGTTTATATTTTCTAAAAGGTGTTCCTAATGTCCATACGTTTAACTTCTGTTCCCCTGGCCTAAGGTGTATAATCGAGCAGTACTTGCTGATATAGGATACGAATATCCTCTGCAGCACATTCCTTACCCTACAATACATGTTACGTAAAATAATAACTAATTATAGCAATGTGTTTAATTAGAAATCAGAAATAATTTAGAACGCAATGCTTTTTAATATTCTATGTAGTGTTGGCAGGTTTATAGGAGTCTACGAATTTCAAATAATTACTTAAACTTATTCAAATAATTTGATTGAATTAACATACTGATTCAGCTGCACTCTAGTATACAAGTAGTAAGTTAAGANGCTGCACTCTAGTATACAAGTAGTAAGTTAAGAAGATTCCATCCTGCTGCCCTCTACCAGAAGTGTGACAAAGCTTTTACGTTAAATGTTCCTTCTGTTAAACCCCAAATTGGCCATTTGTGGATATGATTCAGGTTTTCTCTTCAAAGTGTGTGTTTCTAAACTGTCTGAATGGATACAATTCCAGTTTTAGTGGATATAATTCAAGTGGATACAATTCAGGATTATTACAAAACTGTCGGAATAGATACCATTCTGAGTGGATACAATTCTGGATTTTTACAAAACTGTCGGAATGGATACAATTCAGCCCCCTCCCCAGGGGTCTCACCCTATCAGGAGTTCGCAGCTGCGCGAGATTTTTGTGATGGTGAGGGATAGAAAATAGCCACCCACCTCGTGTTTATCTAACAACAAGCAAACGGTTGGAACAGAATACCAAGGTATGGATTCTACATTTATATTTTATTGACAATGTTACAGGCTGAGACTGTCACTGATCGATACTGAAGATAGCCAACTATTTTTGAGTCACCTTGGTTACTCTATTTGGGTACCTGTTGATGGCCAAGAGAAGAGTGTTTTTTTGAGTGTCATAGAGGTCTCTGGAGGGAAGGGTCAGAAATCATTCTATGGAGCTGCTATCGACAAATTCATTCAGAAAGATTAAAGAAGGATCATATTAATACACACATATAGGCAAGATTCCACAAGTAATATTTTATTTACTTGTTTACTTTTTTATTTGTTTATGTTTATTATTGTTTTTGTTTAATTTATATATTTACTTAAGTATTTGTTTCTTTATTCCAATTACGTATAAATATTGTGAATCGGTTGAAGGGAGCTAAATTGCTTAACCTATGACCTCTAAGAGTGTTTTTGCTAAGCTACATATTGTACATTATACGAAGAATATTCCTCTTTAGCCCCATAATGAAAGGTGTCTTCGAACCTAGACCTGTTTGATAAAAGTCACCTTATACCACTGATCGGAATGGATACAATTCAGCTCCCCCACCCCCACGCCCCACCCCGGGCAAGCTTGGCCTCCGATGCACAAACTAATATAACTATTTTATTTATTTGCACTAAATTATAATATTCACGTTTCACCAAAACTCTTGTTACATATCGGTATATGTGTTTTCAGCCATCCCGTGTCGATGAACAAGAAATAACTTTCTAGTTACGTTCCAAACCATAGAATTTGATTTCATTGCTTACCTCAGCCACGAAACTACGTCACCCAGTACACAGAAGTTAGTAGTATGTTTTGCGGTCCATGTGTTTCGGATAGTCCTTTCATTTATCTTTATAACGATTCATTTATTTGTATTTGCCTGGTAGTAGTTTTTTCGTGTATAGTTGGTTACTTTATTATGTTTACCACTCGAGTATTTGTTTTAATAGGCTACTATAAAACACAGCAATGATGTTCTAATTAATATTTAGGCATTTTATTTATTACAATTATTTAACAGTAATAATATTTAGCACCGCGTTTAACTATACGTTCGGGTGATACGCTTATTTTATGGTAGTAACTATATTACTAAATATGTATGCTAACTGTATGTATTTGTATTGTTCTTCCCAGGCTGTTTATTATTTTATAATAGTTTATATTTTATATAATATAATATATAGGATACAAGTCATTGTTGAAAAATCAAATTTTTAGGCTTTTTGATAATTTATTAGTGTACATTCTCCAATTTTAATTACATGTGTTTTTAAACAGACATAAAAAAATTCCAATCAGTGCTGTTGCACTCTGTGTAAATAATCAACGAAACTGCAAGGGTAATAAACTAATAATATATCCTTTACTCCCTTCTTAAGAATCCGGAAATTTGCCTTACATGGGAGCTCCATTAATATTTTTTGTAACTTGAATTTCCACATCACGGAAAGTTTTGTCATTTGGCATAACTAACTTGGGGAAGCAACGTTATGTTAACTTTATTTTTTACCATTAGGACCTATTTAGAAGGGTAGGGATAGTTTGTATTTGCCACCTTGTTTTCCTTTCAATGTTAGTTAAATGTGGGGCCGCGAGCAGGTGGATAGATTAATTTTTGTACGGACACTTTGTTGGTCGTTAAAGTTAGGATAAGTTATTGTTGTTTCTTTGCTTGTGTCTATATTTATATGGTTATTAAATGTAGGGCCGCGGGCCACCCAATACTTATATCCACGGAGGGCGCTACGTTTGTTATTAAATCATTTAGGTATTCTTACTTGACTTTGAACTTTATATTTTGTCAAGTATTATATTAATGCCTCTATCATTGTTTAGGTTAGGTACTTGAGCTCTTAACTCACTTAATGTTTTGGATTTTGGGCAGGTGTTGGCTCTCTGCCTGTGATGTTGAAAGACATTTATTATAGTGTAACAGGAGACCAATTTATTAGATTTTTATTGCTATTCTCTGATGATGCCATTTTGGGACGTCTAAGAATAAGGAGCCGCCTGTTGTTTGTTATTATTTTAGTGCCCATCTGGCCTTGGCGGTAACCCTTGTGTCTTGTAGCCCATTTGGCTTATGTCCTTAGTTAACGCTATAACTCTTAAGTGCCTCTCCCTCATTGAGCTGTATCATATTATTCTGGAAAAAAAATTATAACTCTCTTGTGCTTACTTCTGTGTGTTATTTGTGTGGGATAATGTTGAGGGCAGATCATCATTCCTTGCGAGATTATAGTGGAAAATGAAGTCTCTGTTAGGGCAGGAAATTATTCCTTTGCTACCCCTTTTTTTATTTTTTTATTTAGAAACTTGATACAAGATTTAGAAGCTAATGATGATGTCCACCTCTCTATGTCACCTTATGTGAGCCCTGACTATATAGTAATTACCAAAAAAGGCGAGGGACACTGGCCCATTGTTGATAATCGAAAGAATATACAGTTTGATCACTATCTTATGCCTAGTATTGAGTCAGCATTCCAGTACTTGAGAGGAGCTAGAATTTCATCATGAGTACACTTCAGAATGGAGAAAAAGTAGGCTTATATGCGATTCATAAAGACCTGCTGGTGATTACCAATTCCAAAGGGAAGAATATAAAAATATCGCCCCAGCCACCGTGCAACCCACGTTATTGAAGTATTGCCATGATTCTGTCTTAGGTGGTCATTTGTGTGTTCTAAAAACTTTCCACAAAATTTCCAATGAATTCTTTTGGACCAACATGTAATACCATTTAAAGTGGTGGATTAGTCTCTGTGTGG
>CABFOV010009726.1:0-13282 GCA_902141375.1 Timema poppense
TAGGTCCGTGGTCCGTACTCCGTGCTCCTGGTCCATAAGAAATTCTACTCGCGATTAGTCTCAATATCCGTAATCACGTGACCGTTTCAACCAATGAGATAGTAAGAGACTTCATCCAATCAAAACATTCGAAAGAAAATAGTTTACATCACGGAGCATGCATCAAGCAGTCAGCTGATCAAAGAAACCAAAAACAACTTTGTTGGGAAAACTTCCAGTATTATTATTAAAATATAGGTTAAAAACAATCACAAGAAATATATTTATAACTTTATTTTAACTATAAAACTTAAAATAATAAGTGTTTGCGATAGCCTGAAAATTCTAAACAAAAGGTGGCCTACTAATATTTTGGATGAAAAATCATTAGTGTCCATAATTTATCAATTACAAAAAATTAAATGACGTTAGTAAATGGAGTTTAAACCAAATAATAGGGGTGCTAAACCTATAAAAGCAAAGCCAATATTTCTGAGAACTTGGTATTTCTCATAAAACACTTTCTGAAATAGATCCGCGTGTAGCCATCTTTTCATTTTGTATATGTTTCTATAGCGACGGATTCTATCACTACTATTCTTTCTTTATTTCAACGCGCATGCGCATATTTACTCGGCTATGATTGGTAGTCCGTAATCCGTATAAACGCGTCCGTAGAAAGTTAAAGTTGGGCAACTTGTACGGAATAAGGACTTAGGGATAAGTACTCTGTGACCAGAGCAAGCTGATATTGTAGCATCGTTTTCTTACGGACTACGGACCACGGTCCTGCGGATACGGAGTCTGTTTCAGGGCCTTAACACGAAATGTTTACAGAGGAATATGGTGGAATACAATGCTATCGTTAGGACAACTACTTTTAAGAGGCCGGTCAACACTCGTTTACCCATCAAAACATGGTAAGACAAACAAAAGATTGTGACAAAACCGTTCTATGGATTTGAAATCGGTTTTCACCAATGAAAAGGTATTTATATTATCCAGAAAAAAGACTCTGTTAAACATTTACTAATCATACTAATTAAATTATACAATGAAAACTATCACATTTTCAGCCTCTCACTATTTTGCTTATAATGACTTCATTAAGTGATATATCCAAAATTGCAATTTTACTTAATAAATCAGAACTATTTTTACTAAAATTTTCTTAGGTTATAATTCTTATTTATTGTTTTATTAATTTTTTATATTTTTTTAAAATGAATAATTACTTTAACTAGATTAATATGCATTTAAGTATTAATGTTGGAAAAAGAAGGAATAACAAGGCTAGATAATATTTTTATCTTGATTCTAGTTTTTTTTTTTATAATTTATTAGTTTAATACTAAGCTTTAAAACATTATTTTAAGAATTAAAATTTTAAACAGTTTTGTAGCCGTAGTGTAACGCTGTTTGTTGGCAAACGAGGAACTATGTGTATTGTGTACCTTCTGGCAACTGTCCACGGTCTTTAAATCTGCAGCGTTGCCACGATCGTTTTCAAAGAGAAGAAGAGAGAAATAATTTCTTCCAACATTTCGAATCTTTAAAATTGTGTTTCAAATGTTTTAAATCAAACATAGAAATCTATGTATCTGCCTGAGTGTGGTTGGCGTTCAATCTGAACCACAAATATATTTTAAATTAAAAATGTTGGCATTACTGTAAAGTGTTTTTTCGAAGTATTTATTTAAATTATTAACTTTCTTATATGCATCATGTCTTAGCACACGTTCGGGCTATCCACAAGAACAACACAAACGTGAAATTGAAAACTACTTTGTATTGAAAGAATGGGAAACAAAAGCCAACTTCGTTTAAGTGCACCGCGAAAGAAGCGGCGTAAAATTATTCTAGAATATTTAAAGAGAAGGTAAGTTAATTAAAATATTATTTTTTGACACAATATATTGTCATTTGTTTTGACAGTGAGGTTATTATATATAGCTAATTGATAAAAATTATTAGACCTGATTGTAGAATTCCCACACCGGACGTCACGTGGCCTAGAATCTTAGGCTTACTTTGATTATATTTTTGGTTAAGAAGAGATCAGCGCACTATGGATAGTTTTATTTGTAAATATTTATCACCCTCTCTCCAAGCAGATACTTGTACATTTCCTTTGGAACTTTGACTCCAGTCCATTGTGTTATTAAAACAAGTATTTAGTTACAAGAGTAATCTACATGGTTGGTCGAGTAGATTAAAGCGTTTGACTTAAAACATATTGGGCTGTTCTTAACTGAGCTTGAACTTCTAATCACAACTGGGTGAATTGGATATATCTTATTGATAAAAAATTAAACAACCGCTGTATTTAACGCACTAATTTGAAAAAGTTTTCATAATTAATGCGGCCCGGATTTTGATGACCCAAAAAGTCTAAATATAATCTATAGAATCACCTTAAAAATGCCCAAAAATTAATTTAAATTAAAAAAAAAGACCAAAAAGCCAATGAAAAATTAATTAGCACGAGACTAAATCAAACACCCACTTGACAAGCGGAAACTAAAATGTTTGCAACGCAAAACCACAATAATTACACTTGCATTTTGCTAAACAATTAACCTTGATTTACAAACTCTATAACTACCGCTTCCACTGATGTCACCATTTCAATTTAGTAGCAGCGGCTCACTAGGAAGATGGCTTTTCAAACCATGTAAGTAGAGAAAGTATAGATTCATTTGAAATTTATATTTATTATCTTCTCATTCCAACAGTTGTATGCGGAATAATAAAATGTTTTATTAGTCCATTTACAAAACTTATTAATATTCAACATAACCATTTAAAAATTACCAAAAGATTAATCAAAGCATGTAAAAATGACCTATAAATTAGACATCTCTACACTCAGGGAATAATGCCAATAGTTTTTTTTATCACCGCGTCTTACTACTCATCCGGGTAATGCACTTATGTACTAATTATGCTAATGGGTTAAGGACGAGGAAGGTTGAATTTAAGGAAATTGTTAGTGGAGCGTGGAAAACTATTTAGGAAAAATCATCCTCGGTACACCCGACCGGGATCCAACTATGATCTCCATGTCATCGGCAGTCTCATCGTACAAATGATTATTGTCTGGGGGTAAAGGATGAGGGAGGTTGAATTTAAGTGAATTGTTAGTGGAGTGTGGGAAATTCTTTAGGTAAAAACATCCTCATTACACCCGTCCTGGATCAAACCACCAAAACCTGACCATCAATACATGTACCAAGTGCAGACTCAGTTACATGTGACATGCAGAGAATAATGTGTTTTTGTATTTTGGACACCTCTAGGGATGCTGCTGCAGAAAATTCATGTTGATCATAACTTTTGGGAGACAAAAATTAAGGTCAAAATTCACATTTGCTATATGGAATGCTTACATAATGATCTGGTTGGTCCTCGACAACCACGAGGCTTAAAAATCAAAGAGCCTGTCACACCTTTATAAATGATTGGGGCTTTATCTAGCCTAGAGTTATTTATACCATTTTATTATTTATTGCAATTCATAATAAGTAAATAGAGATTGAAAAACAACAATGTTTTTCAATCTCTATTTACTTATTATGAATTGCAAATTTATCTAAGTTTTCTAATTACACACTACATTCCAAATTTACTTTTAATTTATTATACCAGCTTTGATTCATATGAACCACTTTAGTGAAAACATAATTGTGAAAATAATTATATACACTTTCACAAAAAGATTATTAATTAAAAAAAAAAGGATATTTATAGCTAGAGCTTTGAATATAAATATCATACCAAAGATGATTCTTTATATAAAGGAGAATAATAAAGAACATAAGGAGGAAAAGTGATTGGGAAACCAAGGCTCCCAGATGATGGGACAAGGTCGGTTCATTAGAATAACTCCAGGTGGGGTATTAAGACCTTAAAAATAAATTTGCAAGCGTTTTTACATTTGTACCTGAGAGGGTTATTTCAATTAATATTGTCTTGTTTTCTAAATAGTTCATACAAATATATTATATTTACTTTTTTCTAGATAATCTAATGGAATATTTCACCTTGTAGCTTTTAGGATAAAATCGAGACATTGTACTACTGGAAATCTGTATTATCATAAGAATCAAATGTATTTTTATCAAAAATACAACTGCATGAATAATTTGGAATAGTCTCTCACATAATAAACCAATTTCTACCATTAATTAGTGTGGTATAACCACAATTTAACCCTTTATATCTTCTGTGCTGATCTAAGCGAGCGTATATTATTAATTCTTAAATGTATATTTTCAAAATGACTAGAGCAAGGGACCCTTTTTTTATGTGTATTTTTTGAAACTGAATAAAGCAAATTTATTTTTTGAAATTTTGTTTCGGTTAGATTTAGGTGGTTTGTGTGGTTTCTTAGTTACAATATTATAATTTTAAAATAATTATGATTTACTAAAGTCTTACTAACTTATGTATCTAGAATGCTTAGCTTGGTTAAAGTTGGATAAAATACATTGAGTTTTTTTTTTTTGCGTTTTTTCTTTAAACAATTGTTCCTAACCCTGATAAAGAAAAACAGATTTTTATTTTTCCTGAAAATACTATTTGTATACCGAGTTTTGTTAAAATTGTAGGACATCAACTCCTTATTTAAGTAGTTTTCTACTATTGTAAACTTGTTTACAAATAATCATTGCGACTCGTAGTTTGTGCCAGGACTAGCAAAGCTTAAAAGTTGACAAGGATATTAGTAACAAACCAGAGCCCCTAACAAAAATATTTTAGGCAAAGTTCCTTCCAGTCTATGCCAGAGAGACCGAGTATATAATAATTACTCTATTAAGGTAGGGATGAGCAAGGAAGCATTTTAGAGATAATCAACCCGCATTTGCCTTCAAGATGAGTGGTACAACATATAGGGACAAGACAGCTCTAGTAGACCCTACTGGGATTCGAACCCCAACCTCCCCGTCATCATAAGGCCCATTTAACACGAGAGTGACGCCTTAAATAATTTGTCTACTAAAGCGGGTGAGACCAATGATTGCGTGCTAACTTTTACAGTTTTTTATCATGTTTGAATATGATAAAAAATAGGTATATATATTATGAAATTTTATTATTTCTAGCTACAAAATTGTGGGTCAAAATAAGATCAAAACTAAAAAAAAATGTATCTTATTGGGTGCTTATACGTGTTCAAAATTTGGTCAGTTTCCATTAAATTAGTTTCTTACACGTCAAAACTTCTATGTGAGTTTTGACCGAAATGTCAGCTCTGGCCACTTCACACTTTGCATTACTAGCACTACCCATAAGGATTAATAAAATGACATAAATATTTAATTTTTAAGAAGTAGTTTCAAAAGATAAAAGGAGATAAAATGAGCACACGTGTCATTGAATAATTAATTTGATTTCTATTTTATAGGCGAATATCTAAAAATTCAATACTTTTATGCACAATCGTGTAGCATTTGTGTTTTCCCATACTGAAAGCATTAGGCATCTTGACAGGGGAACTCACATTTCGAATTCAAGTGGCTGAAGAAAACTGAATTCTAATATTGTGAATTTTTTTCATCTAGTAACAATAGCTATCGTGGATAATTGGTTTGTAATTTAAATTTGCTCCCCGTGGGATGTAAAGCTGCTAATGACCAACCAGATTTATAATTAATAGTGAATCACATAAAACTCGTTCCTTTAAGTTAAAGCTTCAGTTGACACATATTTTTTTTTTAAATGGTTGTACACAGTATTTAATAAAGCTTTTATTTGTTTTTATTTTCAGAGCTACCACTATTTTTTTTTACCAGAAAATTCTTTATTTTTCCAGGTTTTCTAAAGGAAATTTTCATTTCATCGGACACTTAATGAGTATATAGAAATGAAACCTTGCTCTTTATAAAATTGGTGTTTATAACAGAGTGATTTGATTTTGATGTAGAAATATATGCAGTCACTCACAAACACTGTTTTTCAGGAAGAAAAGCGGTATAAAAGGGAAAGGGTGTCGAAGGAGAAAAATACGAGTTATTCAGTTAGCTTTTTTTTTAGTATACAAATGCTCACTATATGAATATTTCGATTAAATGTTACATTCCAGTATTTTTAAGTTGTTCCTTGAATTTCTCGTTTTTCCTGGCTCTCCAGGAGTGAATAAGTAATAACGTCCTTCGTACTTTTATAAATTTCCTGTGTACCATTAGCAAATATAGGTTTTAAGATGGCGTTCTGATGAAGAAATTGTGTAAGATAGAAAAATGACACACGAACGGGGATTTGGGCACTGGTCATTCAGCTCTACTCGCCAACTGTTATACCTATTAGATTATCAGGGATCTCTTTGTCAGTTCCATCACCCACATAAACCTCCGAGCTTACTAGTGTAGATAAATACCAACAATAATTATTGTTACAAGGTAACTCATATTCAATGAATAATCGTATATTTCCTTTGTGTAATTTATTTTGATTGCTTTAGCATTTAAATAATATTACCAATGTATAGTAATTGTTGCTTTTAATCGTGTGTCGGGAGTAACATCTAAGCAATGAACACCAACACTGCTTACTGAGGACTGTCTGGTTTATTAGTAATTCATGCGTAGCTAACATTGTATCACCACTCTCTAACATCAACACTTGCTTACTGAGGACTGTCTGGTTTATTATTAATTCATGTGTAGCTAACATTGTATCACCACTCTCTAACAAACACTTGCTTAGTGAGGAAGTAGACTCGATACTTCCTAGTTTATAAACTAAACATTTGAATATGACAAAAGTTTATACTATGCCTCGTAATCTTGGATACAAACACTTGAACTAAGACACTTTAGCTTTTACTCTTTGAAACACATTTATAGTATGTTAGTATTTTTTTTAAATACATTACTAATCTAGACATCTACTACATCATGCTTGTTCCATTCTATCTTGGTCCATCAAATTTACCCTTTCGTTAAACCAGTGGCATGCCCAGACATTTCCATTAGAGGGGGCCACTGGGATGTTACCAAGCTCCCTCCCATATCATAGTCTGATTTTTTTTAAATCAGATGTCTCTAACATCTATTTTAAGCTGCCCACCCCCAGATAAAAAAAACGGATGCCTCTCTAATTTATTTGGAGTTATCCTTACATGGATTTATTTTATTTAGATGCTTCTAGAATATATAGGTTAGCTTCATAAATATTTTCAATTGAATTTATAGTTCAATGCGTTCTTCTCCCACCAAACGGTTACTTTTTTAATGGTGTGTGTGTGTGTCCACTTGCCTCATTGAAAACAATATTTGGAGCAACATTAGAACATTAGGGGGTACCATGGTGTATCTGGCTCCCCTTGTAGAAGCGCCAATGTAAAACATAATTTATATCTGACATGTACCTTCTTCATCATGTAGGTTTACATGTACAGTTTCAATACTAGCTTGCATAGCTTTAGGTTAAAAAAAGAGTGCATTTTTTACTTTATTATCTTTGTTAGCCTATATTTGTACTAAAAAAAAGGAATGAATACCAACACTCTAGCTGCAAAATTAATTTAAAATAATAATAATAATAATGAAAAATTAAAATTTTGAACACAAAAACAATGTTTCTAGACAAAAACCTCTATTCTTTATTATTAAAATTCCACCCCACTTTCGTGGTAGAATGGTCTAAAATGTCACTCTCCCGATAGACTTGACTGCCGATAATGAATATATTGGGGTTTGAATCCTGGTTGGGTGCACTGAAGGTGGTTTTCCTTAAATGGTTTCTCACTTTTCTTCAATGCAAATGCGGGTATATTTCCTCTAAATTATGTTTACTCAACCTTACCACATTAATGTAATTAGTTCATTTGATTACAGCCCAAACGATTAAGTACTATGTAGGGCTAAGAAAATAACCAACAACTATCATTGGTCATTACTAACATGGCAAATGTTGTCTTACCTTTGCGATGCCAATCTCGTGTTTTTTGTATTTTTCCCGGCTCATTGTGGGGATGTTCATTACTTCCATAATTTCTTTAAATTATGTTTAGCCTGTTCCAATTGGAAGACTGCCCCAATAAACAGCGTTATTGAATTATATAAGTGTGTGGGTGGTTTTGAGGAAATGCATTGCTTACCATCATAATTGTCACAAAAATAAACCAGAGTAAATTCAAGCCCATTTCTTATTTAATTTGATAGTTTATAGTGACCTAACGTACACAATTCGGAGTGTTCACCTAATTTAGTGATCTGTTTAGAAAAAGGCATTACATCAATAATTCAGTGACCCGTAGTGAGAGAACTTTGTGCCTTTTCAATATTTTCTATGAAAAGTGGTGGTAAGGTATTCTCATAACTATATTCATATTTTGAAAGAGTATTTTCACTGACGAGGGAAGGATGTTCCACATTCGGTATTAAATCCTCCAATTTGTGATCTTCATCAAAAATATGTGTCTGCCTGCATATCTTTGGAACTGGAGGTTCCTGCAGTTGGTTTAAAGTCTTCACTTTCTTGGGCACAAGTCCTGAAAACCATTAAATATATATATTTTAAATAGTTATTTATTTCTTACAGAACGTCTTACCATCCGTCTAAGCTATTCACAACAAGTAAATAATAGGGTAAGAGTGAGTAAATTAGACTAGAGAGGAAATGAACCGTGTTTGCTTGGAGAACGAGTGGGAAACTGTTACTAAAAGAAGCTTTAGTATATTACACCAAGCTGGAATTCAAACCTTGACCTCCCGCTCACTAACAAACCAGAAAAACGTTTAATTTATTCGGTATGCATACTGATTAGGGTTTATAATTACTAACCCATAACTTATAAATTATATAATAATACAATCAACATCTTATATTTTTTGTATATATAAGGACTATTTTAAACTTTAGGTAACCAACATACTCGATTACAAAAACTAGCCATCATTTCCATTTGGAACCAATTTAAAGCAGCCACATTTCATTTACAAACTGTATTTTTTTTACAATTTATTTATCAACATAAATATATTTGGCATACTTGCAGAATTTTTTTAGAAAATAAACAAATAAAATATGCCTAAATATACTTTAACAAACACAAAATACAAATATTAGTTATAATATTTTCAAACTACAATTACCTTTTAAGTGATTAAAATTTGTTTTCTGTGAATTATGATTCTTCTTTCCGCATTCTCCATCTCTTAATTCTCTTAATTAAATCTCTGGATCGTTTCCTTCTTTTGCACATTTTACCTGGAAATGAACGAGGCTTAGACATTTTGTTGTACACAGTAAAATTCACATAAAAGTTGATTAATATCAAGACCATAGTCGGGAAATTTTATGAACAATATATATGGCTTTATTTATTGTTTAAACAATACCGAAATTAAGGTACAAGCACAAATTAGGGGCTGAGTTACCATAAAAAGCACTTCAGAGAGCATCTATAGGTGTTTAATATTTAGAATTTTTTCTAGCCTATGGCAGTTATGCTGTTATGCTACCATAAAAAATACTTCAGATAGCTTCTAGAGGTGTTTAATATCTAGAATTTATCCTAGCCTCCATCAATTGGGGGATGGGCCCACCAACCCCCACCCTAAAATTATTAGCTGGCTACGGTCTTGATTAATCTAATTATATTTATGCCAGTTAAAAGTAGCCTACTTTCAAACTAAAATATAAAACTAAACAATGTCATAGAATACTGGTAACAATAGATTGTACAGCACATTAAATAGCTAACAGGCAAGAGCAGTCTAAAATATCATAATATTACTCTTCATGTGTTTTTGTACCTCAATACTTTTCCCAGATGGTTTTGAAAAGTTTGCTAATGATCTTCATCCCCCTCATCTCTCCCCGCCCTCCGCTGTCAATCAAAACAGAAGTGGTCACTACTATAAGTCATTCACAAGCTAAGTTTACCTGGATGACAGCTCGAAATGTTACTAGAAGTAATCCCTAATATATCACTACGCCAACAGCTGATATCTATAACTTTGGATGACTGTAATGAAAACAGATGGTAATATATTAATGTGATAGTTAACCACAGTAATTTAGGCCAATATTATTTATATATTTATTTGAGGTCGGACACAAAGTTTATTTATAGTTTTATTCCACTTAAAAAAAATAGTCACACCACTTTCACAAACAAATTTAACGAACGTAGCTTCAAATTGGCAACTGGCGAATTTAAACCATTTGATTGAACATAATGGTAAACAAGTTATTTACAATGATGCAGACACACAGTTGATAAAAATATTTTATTCAGTTAAATATTTCAAAATACGATAAAATAATCATAAAATCATTTATTGTATGTAAAAAAAAATGACAAAGAATTTTCTCTTTTCCAAGGAAATACGATGCCTGGTTTAAAAGGTATTAATGTGTGCACTATATTAAACATAATCAATAACGTTCCAAAATAAAAAATAAGTATTTTTAATTATGTTTAAAATATTGTTTCGAGTTGGATAAAAAGAAATTATTTAAAAAATGAAATAGTATGAGAAAACTTAAGTTTACGTTATTTTAAATATAATTTATAACAGGTAATTAAAGATCTTTACATTTATAACAAAACTATAATCATTACAAGTGTTGGCAACCCAAAACCTAAACATATGATCATACATTCCGTTCACGATAGGTTTTTACCTGGATGACAGTTCGAAAATCATATGTTTATGTACCCACATTTGCATAGAGAGCTAAGAATCGGCCCTCATCTTAAAACCGATCAGTGGGAGTGCTCACCTTGAGGAGTAAACCTATTCTTCGACATTCATAGCTCAGGGGTTTGCGTTTCGTCATGCAGCAATCTTGCAGTATTTATATAAAAAACCGACATTGCTTTAAAAAATCTGCTACAAAGTACTACCTTTGAGTGAACTTCAAACTTGGCAAGATATTTAAATAACAAATAATCAAACCGTAGAGACCCTCCTCGGTGGCAACGCTCTAGTTTGGTGTTGAGCTGAGGACGGGGAGATCGAGGTTAGACAAGGTGAGCTGGAGGTGGTTTTCCACTTTCCCTCCACGCAAATGCTGGTTCACGTTCTCTAAATTCAACCTTCCTATAGCGTATAGCCCGAACGGGTAGTGAAACGCGTGTCACTCAACATACATTTGACCCGCCTTGGTGGCGTAGTTGGCTAACGCACTAGTCGTGTTGAGCCCTACTGCTGAGGACAGGGAGATCGAGGTTTGAATCTCAGTCGGGTGAACTGAGGTGTTTTTTTTTTCCTAAATGGTTTCCCATTCTCCCTTCACGCAAATGCAGGTTCTCTTCCTCTAATTCAACCTTCCCATTTTCTATTCCATTAGCGTAATTGGTACTTAAAGAGTAATACCCGAACGGGTAGTAAGACGCGGTGCTTAATAATAATAATAATAATAATGACATACATTTGTTAGTATTTTAAAGGTGGTCTCGCTGTCACTATGTTTATATTGTCAAACGTACACAACGTTGCGCGTCATTTTATTCCTAGATTTTTCACTGGAGATGCCTGTACCACCCCGACGACTTCCGCCCCACCCCCCCGCCTCCGACGGGCGGATAGAGCGTACTATACTAACACAATAATAGTAGGCCTAAATTGATATGCCAAGTAATTTAATATAATGGCTACTGTATTAATGCTGTATGGTAATGTGTCCGTTAAAAATATTGGTATGGTTAAACCTAGTGGGCCTAACTAATAGTCTAAACTTAATTAACATGCTGAATATATGTTGTACTTTCCCTCGAAAAATCAAATTTACTTCTGTGCAATCAGGAAAACGCCAAATATTGATATTTCACCGCTGAGGCGAAACGCTGGGGCTGAAGTCTTAGTTGAATAAAATAAAGAATTTTTAAAAAATTAGGAAATAATAAAGTTAAAATATTCCAATAAATATGGATCAAATAACAAGAAAATGGTGGCTAGCTTTATGATTGGTCATAACCAATGGTGCACTAAATTTAAATAATTTATAGTAATATTTTCATATTTTAACATAACATAAATTAGCTATAAAAATTAAAACTTTTCAAGTGTCGAAATACACTTTCTTAGGGGATAATTTTATTGCTTGGCAAACCTGATTATATAATTTTAATTGGAAGGATAGAGAAATTGGTTTGTTGAAAAAAGACCTAATTATGAATTGGCGGGATATAAAAAAATAGTTTATTGAAGAAGCCCTTCTTTATCCATTGTAGATTCATGCTCTTCTCAACAACAAAAAACTTCAATTATTTTAAATAGCGGAATATAACAATAAATATACGTAAAGACCCGTTTAATAAACAGTACGTTTTCATATTGTATTTATGAACTTAAAACATGTATGGAATTGTAAAATAATACGATGCTTTGCAATGATACAAAAATTAAGGGGATGGATTACCATGAGAGATGAGTGCGACCAGTTTCTAAGGAGATTTCTCTGTACCCGATTATTAAGACAACCATTAAACATATTTGAATAATATTTTCTCAACTGTAAAGGTCAATTCACTTACAAGGTTTATGGTTTATTCATATCCACCCAGAAATTCAAATTTAAGTTTTAAAAAATAATTTAAGGAACACTGCATAAAACAAACTGGGCCTGTCATTTAAATGTGGTAGGTGACCTGGCGGTCTAGGGGTAAGGTGTCAGACTTCTGTGCTGGCGGCCGGGGTTCAATCCTCGGTCCCGGCACAGATTTATCTGATTATCAAACCCTTCCTTCACCTCTGACAAGACATCTTGTGAATGTGGGGAATGCCAGGCTTCCGCCGTGGTTCGGATTCCACGTTAAACTATAGGACCTCCATTTCATCTCACAATAACCCTACCATTACACATTAGCGTAAGTGCGTATAACCCGAACGGGTAGTAAGATGCGGCGCTAATAATAATAATAATAATAATAATAATTTAAATGTGAGAAGACTTGGCTAAAACAGTTTTTTTTATAAAATTACAACAAACACACTTCTCTATCATTTAGTATAATTTAATTCCAATAAAAAGTTAGATATTTTTAAGCATCTTTGTTGAAATAATTTTTAAATAATCATATTTTCTTGGGTGACCTGGTGGTCTAGGGGTAAGGTGTCTGACTTCTTTGCTGGGGGTGCGGGGTTCAATCCTTGGTCCCGGAACAGATTTATTTGATTACCAAACCCATCCTTCACCTGACAAGACATCTTGTGAATGTGGGGAATGCCAGACCTCCACCGTGGTTCGGATTCCACGTTAAACTGTAGGTCCTCCATTTCATCTCACAATCACCCTACCATTACACATTAGCGTAAGTGCGTATAACCCGAACGGGTAGTAAGAC
>CABFOV010009727.1:0-18434 GCA_902141375.1 Timema poppense
GTGTGCAAGAGCGTCCTAACTTTGAACTGTAGCGGGTTCGTGCAAGGACCGGCTATGTCTGAGGTGTTTGGGGTATAACAAGTTACATATTTAAATAATTAGAACATTTATAAATACCACTGGGTGGCAAATCAGTACTTTAACTATTGTATAGGAAACTAGTTGAAAAGGATTGAACCTTGTATTTCTACATTTAGAATATGTGTTATATATTTTAATTATCAACACTTTTGTGAAAACTTATGCTCTATTTCCAAGTTAACTATAGTTTTATCTTAAATCTAAAATTAATTCTGGTATCTTACTTAAATACGTGATTATATCTATCTTTCAATGGATATTTAAAATCATTATTAGTAATTTAACTGTAACCAAAACCACTTTGGTGGCCATGCTGTCTAAGGTGCTATTCTCGTAGTAGACTAGACTACCGATGACGAGGATATCGATGTTAGAATCTCGTTCGGGTGTCCTGAGTGTGGTTTTTCCAAGAATGGTTTTCCAATCTCCTCCCACGAAAATGGGGGTACACTTCCTATAAATATAACATCCCTAATCCCTAACCCATTAGCGTAATTATTACATAGGCATATAACCCGAACGGTCAGTAAGACGCGGTGTTAAAAGAAAACTCTTCCCAGCATGAAGACACACACGCACGTTATAGCACCAGCTCGCAAGCGAGCTTTACCAACCGAACGGCCGCCCCATGCTGTCGGAAATAGTGCCAACATTTGCAGATAGTGGTCATGTTGTCAGCACAACCAATACTCCGGCCGTTTATCTCAGTTTTCTAAAACGGAGCAGTTACTTATTTATTGAAGTGGCTCCTTATTTGTCCTCACGGGACATAGTTGAGCCCGTTCCAAATCCATTGCTTCACAGAAAAATTCTGGAAGCGTCAGGAATCAAACCCAGAACATCTGGATCTGTAGCCAGAAACTCTGATCACCAGACCACCGAAGTGGTCTTCATCATGTAGACAGTAGATAAATATAAATCGACAAAAGGGAATTGTGCCAAAGACTCTATTCCAATAATTCATAAATTAGAGAGTAAGGATTTTGATCGAGGGGAAACATGTAATTATTACCACATGTCCTATCATGCAGACAGTAGACTGTAAAATATTGGCAGACGAGAGGCAAAGGGAACATCGGGAGACAGTGGGAAATATAATTAGGGCAAGTGGTATTAAGTCTCCTATTAAAGTGACTTAAGAGCGTGCATCATAGCAGATCCAACTCAGCTCCCGGCTCGTACGAGGTTTGGGAGTAAAATGAAAATTAAAATACCTACGATAAGCCAGAAATGTTTTCAGTGCTTTCATACTTTGATGATTACTCTAAATTTCCCGCGGTGACGATGGGGGACAAAGCAACAAAGTTTCTTGTTAATAACTACAGTATGTCCCTATTAAGACAGAATGAAAATTTGTGCACAGTGCTTATCTGTCAAGCCATTCTAAAATGGTAAATTAAAACGGCATTGTCAATGCAGTTTTTATCCAAATATAACTTAATATTTCGACAATGTTCAGTATTAGGAACTTCTAATAACTCTTTATCTTCATTATTGTTGAATCAGAAATGATCCACGTACAATAGTGTTAGTTTAAATTCACTATTTCTAGCCGACTGTATCAAGGAGTTGATTGGCATGTGATGCAAGTTCTTAAGAACCAATGCTTGATAGTAAATGTAAATATTCTCCGAATTTCTCTGAAAAGTGAATTTCACTTTCTAACCTATTCCCACCCCTGTGACTAAAGACACATCGACAAATTGGGTAAATTTAAACTTCCGAAATCGAGAAGCTCAAGTTGGGTTGGGGTTTGGGGGAGAGGGTGGGGGAAATGGATTGTGAGGCTAGAGTTGGGGATTAAAAGGATCAAGCCCTTTTGGACAGTGGTTGTTTGCTAAGTTATTGTTTCAGAGGACATAGACTAGAGATGAAACATCCTAGAAAGATAATGGAGAGGAAACTTTCTAGAAGGATATAGAGTGGAAATGAAACATCCAAGAAATATCTAGACTGAAGTGAAAACATTATAAAAGGCTACAGATTGGAGATGACATTTCATTGAAGTGTTCAGACTGTAGAGAAAACAACCAAGAAGGATATAGTTTGGAGATGAAACATTCCAGAAATAATTAGACTGGAGAGAAAACATTCTAGAAGGATATAGATTGGATATAAAACATCTTAGAAATACCTAGACTGGAGGGTAAACATTCCAGAAATAATTAGACTGGAGAGAAAACATTCCAGAAATAATTAGACTGGAGAGAAAACATTCTAGAAGGATATAGTTTGGAGATGAAACATCCAAGAAATATCTAGACTGAAGTGAAAACACTCAAATGTAAACAGCTGGGTGGTATCTTCATTTGCTAAAAGAGTACAATGAACTTAGCAATGTCATTTCCATATGGATGGCTGTTAGAAGGGATCTATATTCAGACAAATATATTTTCTAGGAACTTAATTATCCAGACAGACTTTAATAAGGATTGTTATTTATCTTGTTTACAATTTATTGGTGGGGATTGTTTTTCTCTTAACAATGCAGTTGTTTGCTATTCGACACTATTAATATATATATATATATATATATTTAAATTACATAAGACGTACCTCTATGGTTGCATTGTCTTAAGGTCTAAGGCTTCACAATCACAATAGCCTATACTACCGATGACAATGTGATTGGGGCTCGAATCCCTGTCGGGTGTACTAAGGGTCTTTTCCTAAATTGTTTACTACCCTCTACGCATATGCTAGAACATTTATTTTAGATTAAACATTTCTCATTCTCAATTCATTCATGTAATTAGTATGTGTGCGTTTAACCTGAACAGGTAGGTACTAAGATGCGGTGTCAAAAAAAATTAAATAGGTTAAAAAGTTTGAAGCTTAAGGCGGGGATTTAGGGGACGTGAGAAAAGGTAAACATTTTTACAGGTTTTATAGCAAACCCTTTTTTTGGTCAAAATAAATAAAATATTGTTTCAGTACAAACATAAAGTCTAAATTTCTTCACATGGTGACCTCAACAGTTCTTGAATATCTATCAACGCATAGCAGCATTAGAAGACAAACTTTTTTAAATGAAGAGAAAAAGTTGTCATTAAATTCCAGGACACCCTTTACAAATATTAAAAAACTTTTGAGGTCACCATGTAAAGAAAATTAAACTCTATTTTTATATAGAAGTAATATTTTATTTATTTTGGAACAAAAAGGTTTTGCTCTAAAAGCAGCAAAAACACTGACATAATGTAACCTAACTTAACCTAACCTAGCCAAACCTAATCTAACCAGACCTAAATGTTGGATTAGACTTGGTTAGATTAGGTTAGGTTATTGGTTCACGTTTGTGTGCTGGTAAAAAGTAGAACTGGGACTTTTCTCTCCCACCTCACTCTAGAGATGGTTAAAACTCAAAATGTAAATATATTCTAAGATACTTCGGACTTTTACAAACAAATATTGGTAAATTCAAGGTTATTCAGGTAAATTATAGGTTATACCGGTAAATTATAATATTTACCGGTCTTCGGACTATTACTGAACATATATAATTAAGGCTTCTTTCCGTAACTGAACTTTCTCTCAGCAGCTAAAACAATTATCTGACATGAAATAACAGAAGAATAAGAAGGTTCATTTTAAGAAAATATATCACCAAATGTTTGGGAGAAGTTACAAAAACTCATAATTTAAATAAGAACTCTAATTTATGCGGTCAGGATCCAACCCTAAGGTATTAGCTAAGAGACTCGCCTAAGACTGATGGAGGGAGGAAAATAAAATATATTGAGGAATAAACAACTTTTTCGTTGTCTGGATTAAAATTAAATCACCATAAAATGAAGAAGGGTTGGGGAGGGGGGAAATGAGGCATTTATTCTTCTTTTTTTTTAAAAAAACCCCTTCTTTATTACGTGCTAGTTTGAGTAGTAAAGGACAATTAATTTCCCAGGGGATGACTAAGAAGAACGCTATAAAGTAAGTAAGCCTACTCCGAATGTTTGAGAAAAACAGACTGTTTTGAAAGGCTGATGGGAGTTCCCCTCTTCGTTATTGTCTTCCACTGGTAGAGTTGGCTCAGAGCCAACGTGCTTCACACTGATTCGGGAGGTCATGGTTTTGATGATTGAATTCCATCTGGGTGCCTGGTAGGTACATTTTCTACAATGATGTTTTCCATTTCCTCTTCGCACTAGAATTAGTGAATTTCGCCACCCCTGATATTAATTATATGGTTAATTTTTTCCTAGTAAGCCTACGCTAATTCCAGCATTGTGACAGACACATCCACATTGGTAATCACGTGGTATAAATGTAGTGCTCATTTAGACTGCATTTTTTCCGGGTGACAGAATTTGAGGCTCTAATCCTGGAAAATTTTACTGAGCATGTCCTTCTTCAAATGGTTTTCCACTCCTCCTACCCTACCCCTACGCAAATTCGGGTATCTTTACTCTAAATAATACCTCCATCATCACTATTCCATCAGGGTAATTATTATGCATGCGACCCGCCTCTTGGCCGCATGGTCTGACATCACTCTCGCAACAGGCTGGACTGTCGTTGACGGGGAGATAGGGGTTTGAATATAGGTTGGATGTACTAAGGGTGGTTTTTACTACATGATTTTCTACTCTCTTTCCACGTAAACATGGGTACACTTCCTTAAGATTCAACCTTACTAATCCACAACACATCAGCATAATTATTACATAAGCGTATAACCCAAACGGGTAGTAAAATTCGGTGATATATATGCATGCATATAGCCCAAATGAATACTGAACCAAGGAAGCTTTCAACACGAAAAGGCTACTGCTGTTCAGAAAGTTGAATTTGGAACTGAAGAAGAAACTGATGAAATGTTAAATATGGAGCATCGCGCTGCATGAAGCAGAAACTTGGACTCTCAGGAAGATGGAAAAGAAATACTCGGAGAGCTTTGAAATGTGGGGCTGAAGAAGACTTGAGAAAATCAGATGGAAGGCAGGGTGTCAAATGGAGAAGTCCTAAGAAGAGTGGGTTAGGAAGAAAACCAGTTTGGATATGATTCCTTCACGACGCGACGTCATAGAAGAAAAGGTTGATGAAAAGAGGAGCTCTGGAGAAGAAGAAGAATCCAAATATTGGATGATATGAAGAAAATAAGAAAATTCTAGAAGGTGGTGGAGGAAACAGAGAATAGGGCGCATTGAGGATTCTAAGTTCATTGACAAAAGGAATAGACTGGTCGTGGCCGTAAGAGAGAACACCCAACAATAATAATAAAATTGATGATAAAAATAATGATGATGATAATAATAATAGTAATAATAATAATAGCCCAAATTAATACTAAGACGTGGTGAAATAAAATTTAAGATTTAATTAAACGGTTAGAGATAAATGCATTTGGAAAAACCTATCCAGTTCATCCAGTTGAAGTCCAAACTTCAGCTGGGTAAGCTAACGGTGGTTTTTCCACATGCGATATAGTGCTATGATTGTTCCATCCTTTATGTGCGTTAATATCATTACACTTACTCTAGTATAAGCTACTCATTTCTGCCCATTTGATTAATAATTAATTGTAGTTAATACCCTTTGTGATGAAGATACTAATCTCACTATACATTTAATAGAACTCATAAGTTCTGTCTGTCACATTAGATTTTCTGTTTCTCTTGTGGTTGTCAGTAAACTCAAAAATTACTCATAGGATTGAGACGGGACTTCCTCTGTTGTACTAATTAATTTTCAAGAAACAGGGTAAGCTCTTGTCCAATATTCATGGAAAGAACAATTTAAATAATTATATATTTTTTGTAGTCATTGTTAATAAATATTTTACTATTTCATTTATAGGTATTGATAATATCCATCATTAGTGACGTATGCAGGTCACATAACTTTAAGTCTGAATACGTTAAATTAGACCTAGTAGTTTTTTTTTAGCTTTCTTCCTATGAATATATGACTGTACGTATTACCATCAAGCTATCTCATCAGCGAGTGAAGAAGTGTCGAAAAAAACTGGAGTAAGCAATGAACATACGTCGTGGCTGGTGTCAAGGTAACATAATATGACACATGGAGTATAAGCGTTACACGCTCAGTAAACCCAGCCAGGATTCGATCCCCGATCTCCCTGTCATTAGCAAGCCAGTCCAAAACGAGAGTGAAGCCTTAGACCATTCGGCCATTGAAGCGAGTCAATAAAAGTTCCCAGTCGGGGAAATCTATTTGCCTCCACTAAAGATCATTGAAAAAAAAAGAAGTAAAATAATTGTTTGAATTTGATAATATGGCAAACATAGCCACAGATTTAAAAATAAAAATAATAATAATTTTAGCCTTAAGATTTCCTATTCATAGCAATATATACCAAAAATTTAAGTTATTCTTTTAACATTTTTCTTAGAAAAATATTTTATTTTCGCTTTTCATATACCTAAATTGAATTCTTTACTCAATGAAACCAGTAATTTTATCTAACACAAATTAGGGTTTCTACTAATTGCTTGTCTATAAAATAATATTTTTGTATTCAAACATATTTTTATATACAAGCCATTAGTATTACATGGATGAGTCTAGTATACTTTTACAATATTAAAAAGCTTATGAAGTGGTAGATTATTTGGAATGATAATTTGCATTTGTTTTAACACCACATTTTACTACCCGTTTGGATTATATGATTATGTATTAATTACTCTAATGGTTTTAGGATTTTAGTAGATTATATTCAGATAATGTGTACCTGCATTTGCATGAAGAAAAAGTGGAAACCCATTTTGGAAAAACAACCCTCAATACACTCGACCGACATTAAAACATCGATCTTCCTGGAATCGTTAGTCTAGTCTACTGCGAGTGTGACGCCTTAGACCAATCGGCCAATGAAGCAGATTGATTTTCATTGTTTCTGAGAAATAACATGGGGAGTATAGGCTAATTAATGTCAATCTCACCGAACAATTTATTTTCAATTAATTTATATTTATATTAATCTCATTATAATCCTTCAAAGACTTTTTTTATTTATAAAAAATTCCATTAGAAAACTAACTAAATTAAATTATCTGGTTTTCTTGACATATTTCTTGGAGTAGGACTATGACCGTGCAAGCTTCTGCCTACAAAACATATTATCGACTATTCACCTCATAATAATCGTCCCTAAGAAACCTCTGCACGACCGAACCAAGACGCTACAGCGGCCACTCGCTAAGTTTGGCTCTATTCATCTTGTATAATACCCCAAAACTTTCACACAAGTCTCCTCCCCAAGCCAACTTGAAAACCCTTTTAGTTTTCAATTTCCCACCAAGTTGCCAGCTTCAGGACAGGGCATTAATAAAATACAGGGTAGGGAACAAGGGAGAATGAAGATGAATTGACACTCACTCCACCCCCTTTTTGCTTCGTTTCTTACCAAGAAGGCTGGGCCAAAGAAGCTTCCGGTTTCCGGTTGAGTTTAAGGTAAATTTTCGACGAATTAATAGCAGTTTATCCTAGTACGTTGAATATAGTATTTCATTAGGAATGTGCAAAGGTTTGAAATGTTGAAGACTAAGATAAAATATTCTTCGTTTCGACTTTGACACATTCAATGATCTTCATAACTTTGAAACATTTCGAAGCAAGAAGAAACATATATTTAAAATTTTTCACGAAAAACAAATAAAATTTATCAAATTTTCTATAATTTGTCATACGTAAACTACCCTTAAATTAACTAATTTTAAATAAATACAGGTATATTATTAATGATAATGTAAAACAGTCCCCCGATACCAATTTTGAACAAAATAATTTGAGCAATTTTCAAAAACATAAAATTTTACAAATATCAGTCACTTGTGAACTACAATAGGATGATTTTTTCCTTGGAAAAACAAATCTACATAACTTCTTATAATGCAAACACGTCAACAGATAAACATTTTGAACCAAATCGCTGGAGCCAGTTTTTAATATATTCAAATTAAAACAGTCAACATTAAACCACCCATAACCATATTTTCTGCTCAAAAACCAGTAAACATCTTAATTTGTCCTGTTCATGTCAAACAGTACCCATATATATTAAGCAAAATCGTTAGTGCCATTTTCAAAATAACTTACATTTGAAAAAAGCACTTAACAATATTCAGCCCTTTATTGAGTTTTTATTCAAAATCAAGTATACGGATTATTTTAAATGTCAAACACTCCCAAGGTGCCCATTTGGAACTAAATAGTTAAAGCCATTTGTACAATATTTCAAATTTTTGAAAAATTAGTCATCAGTAAACTACCCATAAGTTAGTTGATACCCCAAAATCCAATAAACGGTATTTTTTGTTGCACCTAACAACCCCCAGATATACATTTTAAACAAAATCATTCGAGCAATTTCCGAAATATTTTGAATATTCAAAAGGTTCTCATCAGTAAACTACTCTTCAAAGAATGTTTGAGCATAAATTAATAATTCACTGCTATTGGTCATGTCAAACACTACCCAGATATATATTTTAATCAAAAGCGTTAGAGCCATTGTTAAATAATTTGAATTAAAAAATCAGTCATTTGTAAACTACCCTTAAATTGAGGGATAGGGTCAAAATAAAAATAAATATCCTGATGTATAGCCTTATAAAATCTAAATATTAAGTTTGAACAAAATACACTCAATCGTTTTGGATTTGTGTAAAGGAACATATGGATGGACAGACAGATAGACAGAGTGGTAAAATCAATTTTTGGGGGGTTCGTGTTCACATAAAACGTAAAGATTTCTAATTATCTCGAGATTGATTTTTTTTCGCGATCACAATAATTTCTCTAAATTGTATGTCAAGAAGAGAACCAGAGTGTGCTCACCCTAGGCTGCTTTCAGAATGTATGAGTTCATACAATAATTCTATACGTATGTCTCGTGAAGATTTGACTTTTTACTTGATTAGGTTTCTCCGAAAATAAAGAGACAAGACACATGTCAGAAAAGCCATTTCGCCTTCGGAAAGACTTACACTAGAATTACGGTTTCTCGCTACTATTAGGTTAATGGATGATTTTTACTTTCTCGCTATCTTACATGTAGAGAAAGTATTGGGATCGTCAAAATAATTGAAATAGAGATTTTGATTCATCTTGACGTATATATATATACACACGTCAAGATTAATCAATTAACAATTTTCTCAAAATCGGCTCAAACGATTTTGATCAAAACTCATATCTAAGCGTTGATTAATATTATAAATAAACTGGCTATTTTGTTTCCCATGAAGATAAATTTTAGGGTACTTTACAACAGCTGGAATTTCCGTATCCCCGCAACTATTTGATATACTAAATAACTTATCATTACAAAATTGTATTACTATTAAAAATAAAAATAAATTAATTTTAAATATATTTTTATAAAACCAACAATTTCTAAGATAGTGTCAAATATATTAATACAATTTTGTGAGCTTTGTTTGTAAAGAGATTCTTAAGTTTTAACGCAATGATTCTCCAATGCCATAGAGTAATTAAGTATAAGTAAGTTTCTTAAAAAACTTATGTTGTTTCTCCTTAAACCTCTTAGGAGGAGTGTTTGTAGAACAATGATCTATCTCATTTTAGACTCAATAGTCAATATCTACATAATTTTTTATTGGTAAAAATTTATAAATGAGGAATTTAATAGGAATGTGATGACCTGAAGATGTGCCACACCTAATAAAATGTCGAAAATTTCAACCGGAAGTCGAAATTTTAATACGAAGTGTTGACTCTTGTGGACCCAATATTTATCTTTTTTATCGGTCCAAACATACAAATGAGGACATAAATTCTTTAAAAATAAAATTATAAAATTTTAAACCGGGACTAAAAAATTATTTACATAAGTAAAGTGCAGTTTATGCTTGGGTTTGCCAGTGTATATTATTTAGTTTCACATATATTATGAGTTTTGAGTAAATATCTCCATTTTTAAACAATAGAGCGAGAAAGTAAGTGCTGAATTCCGTACCATTTATTTGTAATATATAAAAATTAAAGTTTTCTTCAATTAAAAGATAATAAACAGTCTTATATACATACCTAATATTTTATTCTAAAGTTGACTAAAAAAGTTAACTACTATATAATGTTTTATTTTAGGTGACAAATATAATTCCTTAAGCTATTTATTCCGTGTACCCGTAACAACAATTTATTCTCTCAAAATATCTCAGAACGTTTGTATGCACCATCAGGAAAATTTGGCAATGAAATGCAAGGTAGTTTTGCTCCTGGAAATTGAAGAGTAGAAGGAGTTTTAGAAATCACATTTTATCCTACAACGTATAAACTTAATAAGAAATGCTAATAAAACCGCTAAAGGTGTTCGCAACCAATTAAAAAATTATTTTACATCTTAATATGGAGAAGTACCCTGACAGTATATAATTATATTTATTTATAGTATATAAGTTTTTTAAACCCATTTTGAAAGTTTTGTGAGGAGATGTTATTTTAAAGTGGGTTGAAATAAATCAATTAGATTTCTAACAACATTTTTCTTGTATTTTTGTATTTTTGCTACAGTAAAAAAAATATTATAAATTCTATAATTACTTGCTAAATGGGGAATCCTCCCAACGCATTTACAACAATCAAGAGTATACAATTATAAATTTAAGGCGTCAAAAAACTCCACAAGTCCACACTTCATCCCGTCTGTCACCACTATTCTTTTTCCTTCATCTTTTTCAATTCTGAATTCATCTGACATCGAATATTGTGTAATTTCCTGTTCAATTCTGACACACTCACTTCCCAAGATCTTGCTATTATTTATATGGCTTTAGCCTTCTGCTGCCAGTTTATAGATCATTTTAAAGAACAATTCAGTAAAATATTCAAAATAGTCGTTTAACTTTAACGATATTTGTTTATCCTAATTGATGACACTCTTCTACGACATTCGCAAAAGGTTTACACTTTAAGTTTCAACAAAAGTGTGTTGCGTTTAAAAGGGTGCAAAGTCTATTTGGATTGGCAAATAGATTTAGAGCCGCTTATGTAGAGGGCCGGGCTGGGTTCCTGTTTACACTGAAGCTTTTCCTAGATCTTGTCATCTCTCATGAAAATGTAGACTCGTCTCACTAGAGCACTCTAGGTATGGGTTACACCCCTAGAATTCAACTAAAGACCTCTAACTAGATCAATCTAGCTGAAAAAATGTTTACAATGGACGCGTATTTTTAGTCTACTGGTCTAGGAGAACCTGGCAGTATCCAAGATTTACGTGCCATGAATAATAACGTATTTTGCTATTAGTTCGACCTCGTCTTCAGATAGGCCTTATTTCAAAAGCTTACTCAGATTTCCTGTTATGTATTGCTCTAAGAAGGCCAATGTTTGTGGCCCTGACTGTACACTATGATTAAGTGTGGTGCAACGCTTGTTTTCAATTAGTACGCCTAACACCAGCAATATTAATGACTTAATTAGAGAGATAGCGATGAGGGGAATATTCTAGACCAGTGGGCTACAAACGTTCCAGGGACATCCCTAATAAAAATAATTCAAAATACCAGATTGCGCTACCCACCAAGGAAAACAAACACACTACACATTCAAAGCAGCAACAGTTAATTACCCATTTATTAAAAATACAATTTAGGATTTATATTATTTAAAAAAAAATTGATTAACTTTATTCAGTGATACGATATTTTCAAAGTCTAATAGTGTTTTAGTAATTCTCTTAGATACCACAATGGAACATTCAGTAAAAATTTCACTGTTCAGTAAATTATAAGTGCGATTAATGGGCTTGATAAAATGATATCAGTTTCCTAATTCCTGGCTTAAAGTCACTTCTCAGGAGTCTAAGGTCTCCCCCTCAGGTGCCCCCTATAACTCCATTGTATTTATAAGCCCTCCCTAGGTAACCCCACCACCCCTCAGGGGGAGTGACAGCACAATTTGGGACCACCTGATGTATGGAAGTAGAGCAGTGGTATTCAACCTGGAGTACGTGAAGACATCTTAGGGGAGTGTAAAATTTAAAAATATATTTAGAGTAAAATCTATCAAAAGCGTACACATTATGGGATAATAAAGATGTCTGTTATTAATATGTGTCGGTTATGTTGATTTTTTTAAATATTAAAAAACCATAATGCTTGATCACAATTTGATCTATATGAACCTACTAATCTGTTGGAACAACCCCCGCTGATGGCTTGGAAGGGGTGGAGGTACGATCTTGAAATACGATATTCTAGAAAAAAAGGGGGGAGGGGGGGATTGGTACTGCTCACTCTTCACGTGAGACATTAGCATTTCTTATCATTCCCACTTATACTACCTTTTTTTCAATATTTTTGTGTTGTTTAGGGATTTTTATCCATAAATATGCGTGTCAGCAGTGTCCGTGTTCGTTACTGAGAAAGTCCGCTATTGGCAAGTTGTTTCACCGTAAGAGCCCATGCTATTTTGCCGGGGAAATTTAAACTGTCCGTTATAAAAAAGACCATTAAGAAAAAATTCACCATATTTCTAATTTAAAAATTATTATTGAATCCAATTATTTTGGATGTAATTTTTCTTAGATGCAAATTATAAAATATTTATAACTTGCGGTATACATCAACAACTTTGGGGGAACACAAATGGAGATAAAATACATCTAGAGGTACATTAACATAAATGGTTGAACACCACTTGTGCAGGCTAGCCTTGTATTGGCGTTGAAAGATGAAATCAAAAACAAGATAAAAAATTGAACTCGACCGGTATTAAAACGCGGACAAAAATCAAGTACAATGCAAGTCACTCAGTTACTGCTAATAGTGAAATAATTATTCTCTCATAAGTTAACTTGGCTAGAAGCTAATACGCATCGGTGGTATCATGAACTAACGCGTCACAAGTATGGGACTGGATTACTGGTGACCAGTAGATCGGAATTCGTAGCCCATTCGGGTGTACCGATGTTGGTTTTTCCATAATAGTTTTCCACTCTTTCTCCGCGCAAATATGGCGCATTTAATCTAAAATTCTATCATTCTCGTCATTTTTCCTATAAGTGTGATTAACGTATAACCCAAAAGGGTAGTAAAACGTGTTGTAAATAATTAATGTTAAATTTTAATGCACTGTACATATATACCGCTATCAAGTTTTAGCTCTATCTGTCATACTACGGATTTGGGATGTATTGCTACTATTTCTTTATCCACAAGGATTGATTTGTCACATATTAACAAAGACATCGTTGAACGCATTATCAACGAGAAAAAGATGAAAGGAAGTGATATAGAACTGTAATTAGAAGAGGAGCTAGTCGATGATCCAACATGTCAGGAAGCACTACAGGACCTAGAGACCTAGAGATTGTGATTGGATGGTTAGTCACAGGGGATTTTAAGCAAGTAAAGGTTACGCAGTTAGTTTTACCAGAAACTGTGATCTTCAAGAAAAAATATTATCCTATAAAATACAACCAAAAATTACTGTTTTTTATTGTATTTATTTTTTAGCACCGTGTTCGTGTTTTACGCTCATGTACTAATTACACTAATGGGTTAGGAATTGGGAAGGTTGACTATAGAGGAGATGAACCCGCATTAGCGTGGAGGGAGAGTAGAAATCAATTTAGGGAAAACTACCCCCAGTTCACTCGACCGAGATTCTAACCTCGATCTCCCCCTCTTCAGCAGTCTAGCTCAACACGAAACTAGCGTGTTAGCTTATTGCGCCACAGAGGCGGGTACTGTCATTTTTAAATAAGTTTTAAAATAGATTTGTCAATTTTTTTATTTTAACTTCCTGTATGATTTTACTTCAAAATAAAATAGTTTTTGAAAATAGTGTTTTCATAATTTTATCTAGTACGTTCTTAAGTACAGAATGTATTAAACTTTGTTTCATTAGTCACGTTACTTGTAGCCTGCTTGTGTTTGTTTTCGCTATTTTTATCGTGCTCAGCAGTGTAATATTAGAAGAATTTTTAATCTATTGGACAATCCATATTTTTGAAAATAATTGAGTCATCGGCTATAGCGCGTTGGTCTTATAACGCGGGTTGAATCCCTACCCCACGAACACTTGCTTTAGTTGGGATAAAGGGTGTGATGGAATTTTCTTGGACGAAGAGTGAAAAACCATTTAGAAAAAATAAATCTCAGTAAACTATGTTGGGATTAAACTTCGATCTCCCCTCCACAACCCAACCAGAGGATAAAAAGAGACTAGATGTTTGTTAAATTTATTAAAAGAAAACCAAAATATTAAACTAAATTTAAATACTTCTTGTTTTACTATGGGTTTTGAATATATAATTCTACAATATAGAGTTTATTTATAAATTTTTTTAAAATATTATTTAAAAAAAACTGTACAAACGCTAGAAGGACAGTGCCGGTACATTCCCTAGAATACAAGTAAACATTGCAGGCCCGCAGAAATACTGAAATAACACGCATCCTGGTGGTATTTCTAACAACTTCTGGTCTAGGTCACTCCAGTTTTTTCTAGGGCGTACCCAAGATCAGACAGTGATGTTAATACCGTTGTGCAGCATCAACTATTTCTATGAGGTGACCTGACGGTCTAGGGGTAGGGTATCGGACTTCTGTGCTGGAGGTCCGGGGTTCAATCCTCAGTCCCGGCACAGATTTATCTAATTTCCAAACCCTTCCTTCACCTCTGACAAGACGTGTCTTAATCTCAACTTGTGAATGTGTGGTATGCCAGGCCTCCACCGTGGTTCAGATCCCACGTTAAACTGTAGGTGCTCCATTTCATCTCACCATCATCCTACCATTACACATTAGCGTAAGTGCCTATAACCCGAACGGGTAGTAACGCACGGTGCTAATAATAATAATAATAATAATAATAATAACAATAGCAATAACTGTCTCTATGGGACTGCTCTTTTTACTTTATCACATAGATAAATTATTGTAACCATGAGACAATTCTACCACGATTACTTTTTTTTTTAAGTAGGCTGTTTCAAAAAAGGGCGAGTGTAAAAGTGTCTCAATGTCGGAGAGGAGTATTTTGAGTATCGGCTGTGAGCAGGTTTTGTTTCACTCAGTTCATGGCAAAGTGTAAATAAATAGAGATTATATCGATTAAAGATTCGAGCCTTTACATCAAATAATATTGCTGAGAAGATTGCAGGTCTTATGAAGAAAAGCTTTATCTTCGCTCTCTCTCAGTTAACTGTTGTCAAATCTCTTCACTCTCGTGTTATGTCAGGAGGTGTGCTGGGGTAAAAAGTTACTTGAAAACTCGACTAAACAGTGTTCTAAAACTTTTCTTATATTTTAGGTGAGATTGACCACATGAAAACAAGAGAATGACTACGCTGTTTCCCAATAGTAACCCTGCATTCCCCTCAGCGATGATATCCAGTGTAACGAGGGACTCACCCTGTACCTCTTATTCAAACTAAAACTAGAACCTCTTTAATCAAAACAAAGTCACTTTTTCTTTTCCACTTGAATGCCATTTGTTCATCACTACCCAGATTCTTCCTGGAGCCAACCCAAACGGTAGTCTCCCTGTTTTCTAAAGAGGGCTGTGAAGAGCTAGCTTGTCTTTGGCCATTCACAGGGAAACTAACAAAAGGAGAGATCTAATTCCCTTCTGCTGGACCCAAACTCATCTCCTTGACTCGAGTGCATCAAGAAAGAGATTCAGCTTACGTCAAGGAAGGTAAGCCAGGTATCTCTAACAAAAGGAAGGAGATAGGAGAAGAAAAGAAGAGTTACCGTATTTGATTAATTTACATATATAGAACATTTGATTAATTTCTCGAAAACTCCGGTGGTCGCATGGTCTAATAAAAGCGTGTAAAACAAGTTTAATAATGAATATTGAAAATTCTAAGGGGGCCTCAATTAAAAAAATATATTTTTATATTCTTAAGTACAAATATTGCTTGCGCGCCTCAGGAGTCGATTTTCTTGGATTCAAAACCAGCCGAGGTCAACGGATTTTTTTAAGTTATAAAAATTCGTATCACAATTTCCTTTAGAGGATAAATAGAGCAATTGGTCACATGTTGGATGTGGCATGTAAAAAACCCTGTAAGGTAGGTGAACATACCCTTACCGGCAAAATTAGTAGGCCCTTTAGCTCTCGCTCATAAAAATTCAGTGTGGAAGGCAAAGTGGAACCACCACATTTATTGAGCTCTCCTGGTACATGGTATTTCTACCAGATGGTGCAGGTTGTACTAACCAGCCGAAGGACTGGGTGCATGCCCAGCACCGGATAAATATCAATCACATCAAGCCACCCTTCAGGTTGTTGACTTAATGTGCGGCAGAAGGGAGCGCAAGTATTTTTACAGTTTTGATAAAATTGCAATCTTTTGGCCAAAATAAATAAAATATTCCTCCAGTAGCAACATAGAGTTTAGTTTTCTGCACATGCTAATATAAACAGATCTTGAATATATGTCAAGGGTATCCTGGAATTTTGTCAAAACGTTTTCTCTTTGTTTAAAAAGTTTTGACAAAATTCCAGGATACCCTTGACAGATATTCAAGATCTATTGATATAAACATGTGCAAAAAACTAAACTCTATGTTGCTACTGGAGAAATATTTTATTCATTTTGGCCAAAAAAATGTAATGCTATAAAAACTGTAAAAATACTTACGCTCCTTTCTGCCGCACCTTAAGAAGAAAAATAACTAAAAACAATTCAAACTAAGTATCTTATTACTACAAAAAGAAAAATGTGGGCCCCTATATAAAATAATAAGAAATATTCTATATTATTTTTACCAGAAATTTAAAATCTTTTATTTGCAGCAATGGGGAGATTGTTTGTCTTTAAATCTAGGGCCTATGTCACCTTTTTAAATGACAATAAATGTGCGTCCATAAGCCAAGGAATCTCGCCAATGTTAACATACATATGTGATGCACAAATTAGATAATTTTTGGGAAAAGATCTATGTTGAAATAAGAGTACAATTTTGCCAAACCAACCTCACATTGCCGATTTTCTCAAATTGTGCCAAATTCCTATATGTTTTATTTCTAGACGACGTTTATAAAAAGAAGAATGGAGTTGCATTATATGTTTGTAAAGACCGTAAACTTGCTATAAATTAATGTTACAACACAATTGCACATACTTTCGTGTTTAGTATATTATAGTTTGTGTCTATGAGCCGCACAAAATTAGTAACAGGGCTGCATGTTTGTCAATCCTGCTCTCTGGCGTTAATATTGTAGTAACCTGGATTGTCAGAGCAGGGGAGATTGGGGTTCAAATCCAGTAGAGACATAATGAGGGCAATTTCTCGCGAAATTTCGGGTACATTTCCTCTAAATCATACCCTACTAATTCCTATATCATTAGCTTAATAAATATATATGACTATAACGCAAACGCAATGATATGCTGTGAAAATAAAAATATTTTCCCTCTGTATCACATTTTCCGTCCAACTACTCAAACAAATGAGTCGATGTGTTATCCGGCAAAATATGTATAAATCATCGATAAGATAGGTGTCAGCTTTGGTCGAAATAATTCAGGAGCTATACGTGACACGCTGACCAACATTTTTTGTAAATATTTAGCTCAAATCCCGGTTGGGATGATTTCTTCTCGTGGTGTGAAACCAGGCTACGTATAAGTAGGCCCATGTTCCATCTTGGTCTCTCTACACTAATTTATTAAAACCTTAAAATGGGTTAGATTTTTAGGGTACCACCCATATTCCTCTATCTTCCTGCATTTGTTGAGCCACTTCGCTTCCCCTAAACTATCATATCATCATAATATCTCAACTATTGTTTTAAGACTATATCACAGGCTAGATCAGTTAATTAATAAAAAAAATACATCATGGGACACTCACACACACAGAACTTTGTTATTCCCAATAGTATGACCCCTACAGGGTTAAAATCTATTAAATTGGAGTATTATTAATTTCAAAAAAACTACCCATCATCATTTAAACTGAGACACAAACTCCCCTGTACGACAAAATGGCTCATTTGACTTTTTTTATTCCTTGCTCAGGTATTGAGGGATAGTCTCTGCCACGTTAGTTTCATGATCATCCGCTAGTCAGCACTGTGAACACAAGATCAATCAATGTCTTTATTAAAGTCCGAAGCCCACTGCTTGGGTGTTTTGGCCTTGCCTAGAACCATTCAATATCGGATATTGCACAACATCTAACAAGAGGGGACACATTTTTTTACTAAAAATAAAAGATTATTTATATCCACCAAATGGTCAAAAAGATTTACAATCCAGCTTACTCTCATTCAACTTCTAAGGAGGATGTTTTAGTTATGTTAGGGATTCATTATTACGTCTAATCTTTTATTATTATTATTATTATTATTATTATTATTATTATTATTATTATTATTATTATTAGCACCGCGTCTTACTACCC